>VWYH01004025.1:479055-551192 GCA_013399365.1 Pampusana beccarii | reverse complement strand
GGGGCGGGGGCGACCCGGGCGGGGCAGGGAGGGAGAGAGAGAGAGGGAGGCGAGGGGCGGGGCGGCGCGGCGGGAGGGCGCCCCCTGGCGGCGCGGCGGGCGGGCCGTGACATGTGGCCGTGCTGGCTGTGCCCGCAGGTGCCGGGCGCCATGGCCCCCCCCAAGGACATCATGACCAACTCGCACGCCAAGTCCATCCTCAACGCCATGAACGCCCTGCGGAAGAGCAACACGCTCTGCGACGTCACCCTCCGCGTGGAGCACAAGGACTTCCCGGCCCACCGCATCGTCCTGGCCGCCTGCAGCGACTACTTCTGCGCCATGTTCACCAGCGAGGTCGGTGCGCCCCGAGACCGCGGGCTGCTGCGGCCCAGGCTGCGCCCTGGGCGGAGGAGGCAGGGCCGCTTGCTGCTCAGGCCGCTTGCTGTCAAGCTGCTCAGCAGCTGGGCCTGGATTCCCCCCCCCCAGTGGTGGCTCTGGATCCCCCCCCAGTGGTGACTGTGGATCCCCCCACATTGTGGCTCTGGATCCCCAGTGGTGGTTCTGGATCTGCCTCTGATCCCCCCGTCGTGGTTCTGGATCCCCCCCGCGATGGCTCTGGATCTGCCCTGGATCCCCCCATGGCAGCTTTGGATCTGCCCTTGATCCCCCTGCGGTGGCCCAGGGTCTCTCTGGAGCCCCTCGTGGTGGCCCAGAATCCCTGACAGTGGCCCTGGAGCCCTCTGGATGTTCTCCTGGTGGCCCTGGATCCCCTCACGCTGATTCTAGGTCTCCTCATGGTGGCCCCAGAGCCCTTTCTCATGGCAGGGTGGGATTTAGGGGCTGCAGTTGGCACCGGGGTCCTGAGTCATTGTCTGCTGTGTGACCAGCCTGTGCTCCCGCGAGCTGCCAGGCTGAGCTGGCAAACTGGAAGGCTCTGATATTGATTTTTTAGCAGTGGTTTATGGGCTTTGTGCTTCTGGGCATCTCTCTTGCTGAGGGTACCAGCTCCAGCGCAAAGCGGTGCGAGCCTCAGACCAGTGCTGGATTAAGGCAGGCCTTTAAAACTGAAAGGAAGGGTATTTAACTTGTGTTCTGGTGTCTGTTTTGCACTCGCTGTTCAGCTGGTATGTGTTGGGTTCTGCTATTGCTCTTGTGAAGAGGATGTAATCACCAGCACTGGGGTCAGACTACAAGCCCCAGTTGCTGCTTTCGGCAAATCTCACTTGTGAAGAGCTTGCTGTCATGGTTCTTCCTGTACTAGACTCCTACCTGCATCCTATTTTTCTGAATCCCTGAAAGGCTGTGTTTGAGCAAAAGCTAGCACTCATTTGTATTGTTAAATATGAGATGCTTTGCCTGGCTTTGTCTTTTATAAGTTTGAATCTTTGTGGCTTTTTCTTACAGAAGGTGCTTTCCATATCCTAGCAACTTCCCCATTACCAGGGAGAAAAATTGCTAAGTAGCTCAAAGGTCCTAAAGACCTCCCTGCTAGCTCAGTAGTCCTTGCAGGAGAGAATAATTTTCCTCTTTGTTTTATCCAACAATACTGTTGGCAGAGCTGTTTGTGTACCTTGTTCTTTCAGAGCTGTGTCGGGTGTCTTAGTTTTTATAGTCCTGTGCAAAGCAACCAGAAAAAGACATATCTGGACTGACTGCCTACTAATATATTTTCTGTCTGTGTGTTAATGAAATTTGTAAATTTGTCAGGTTTGTGCTCTTTCTCTGCATAAAGGAAATGTAATTTAAAAAAAAACGTACAGCAATCAAATTCAGTCCCCGGAGGCTGAAGTTCTGTGTTTAGCAGCAGCGTCGAGGTGCACAGCAGCAGATCAGGCTGCCTCTGCTTCTTTGTGTTCGCCTTTACGTTCCTGTCAATGCTCTTGACTTCTTGGACTTCAGCGAGGCAATCTACAGAGATCTGATCATTCTGTGTGCTACAGAACATTCTTTGTGGCTGCTGACAAAAGCTGAGGATCCGTATGCTTTGGGTCTGAGATCATCTCTCCTTCCTTCTTTATACTCTCATTTTAACTCATTGTAGTAACCTTAATTCATAGGTGTAATTCTTCCTAGAAAAGCAAGTGCATCCAGTGCCAAGCGGGCATGATTGCTCCATCTCTCACGCTCCCAAATTGCCATTGCTTTAACAGTTTTACTACTTTCGCTTAGTTTGTATTTCTTCCAAATACACTTTTTCGTATGGAAACCCCAAAATGACAAACCTGCCAAGTGGCACACGTAATTACGGAGTGTTTGTGGGAGAGCGTCTTTGCAGGCAGTGACAGCTCGGTAAGCCTCAAAGTGGACCCGCTTCCTCTGCGTGTCAGCGACAAGTCTGTCGGTGAGCGCTGAGGGACGGTGTTTGGTTGCTCTCCAAACACTTGTGGGCACAGGGTGTTTTGGCCACGGCTGTAACCGGAGGGAACTCGAAATGCCGGCTTGCGTAATGGCCTAACAGTCTCTGCGAGGTTTTCTTTGCCTTTCATCGCTCGCCTCCGGTGAATTTGGGGACTGCTTGGCTACCTGTGGTGTGTGGCTTTTGTCAGACTTGGGCTGCACGAGGCTTTGTCCAGAACCGATCCCTGGGTCGTGTCCCGTGTCGCTCATGTTGCTGCATCTGTGCACGACCAGTGTAGCACTGGGACTGTCGTTGGAGATTATCAGAAAAGAACTGCATTGGCCAACCCCTCTGTCTCTAGTTTCCTTTCTTTTCTCACTTCTCTCTTTAACACTTAGTTTAAAAAGTTCTCAATCTTACTTGGTATCAGTCTCTTCCCATTTTCTGTTCCCGTTTTCCCAAACAAAGAGAAGCCACTGATCACCTGTTGAACCCCCGGCTTTTTACAAGACTTTTCTCTGCCCCTGTGCCGAGTCATGCGGGAAAACTGAAACACCCATCGGTTTTACCTACAGGCTTCTTCCTTGTATTGAAAATTGAAGAGCAGTTTTAGCAAATTCTACCCAGGATCCCAGTTTGGCATGGGCATTTCTGTCTTTATTTGAACAAGTTAGCATAACTGGGGATGAAGAGCTCCACCATTGGCTCCACCTCAGAAATAAACTAGTCTGTCTTCTCTTGGAGTCTATATTCTAGAAATTAAAGGGATTTTTTTTTTTCCCCTGGAATGTAGAGAAATATTTTCCTTATTCTGAAGATAAACAACTTGTGTTTCCAGGTTCTTACATGGTCATCCTCACTGTGAATGCCTTCCAGAATGCAGCAAGCCACATATTAGCGTTGACATGCCAGCATTTGGATAAGAAAGTGGTTCCAAAATGTTCAGCCCATTCTCTTGCAGCGCGAGCTGCGTGATTTATGGGTGGAATGGCAGATAGCAACATTATGTTTCACTCCCTGCGAGTGGCAGCGTGTCAAACACATCCAGCCCAGGGAAGAACCCCCGTACCATTCCTTGTAGTGACACTTGAAGTTACTGCGTGGAGGAGAGAGAAATGCCGCACATAATTTCTGCTGTCTCTAATCTCACCTTACTCATTTTACAATGCAGTTTGACTGTCCTCCTAATCCGTAATGAACTTTGTCTCTTACTCACCCTGTAAGTGAATTCTGTTGGGAAATTCCCTCCTTCCCCTTATTCTTTCAGTGAGCACAAGAAGAGAAAGGACAAATCTCCGTTGAAACCTTTCTGACAGATCGCATTCTTAAAAACTGCTGAACATTGTTGGCTTTTTGATCGCATTACTGAAAAAGAAACCTTTGTGTCTCTTCTAATCTGCAGCTCTCCGAGAAAGATAAACCCTATGTAGATATCCAGGGACTGACAGCCTCCACCATGGAAATCCTGCTAGACTTCGTATATACAGAAACTGTTCATGTGACGGTAGAAAATGTCCAAGAATTGCTCCCAGCGGCATGTCTGCTCCAGCTGAAAGGTAATTCCAAGTATCGGCACAAATCGCACAATTGCTGCTGTTCAGAGGTTTGGTTTGTCTGACCTTCTGTAAATGGAAGACAGATTGTGGGAGGCATGATATTTATAAATACTTATGTCAAACCTCTGTTGTCTTGTGCGCTGTGATCTCATTGGTAAAAGAACTGACTTGAGTGGAAAAAAAACATGGTGAAACAGAGTATTGTTCCATGGTTTGGGCTACTGTATTTCTGCATGAGAACTCCTGGGAGGAATTGTGGGCTGTATAGCACATAAATCTTACAGCTCAGTCGCCTTATAAGCAAATCCTAGATGTCATTTGACCTGCCATCATGGTCTGTCTGGGTCATTAACAAACCGGCTGATGTCATTGCACATGCACCAGTGGAGCTATCCCAGGCAATTATCCCAAATCCCAGGCAACTATCAAAAAGACACTGGGGAAAACCTAGTAATCTGGTAGCTGTATCCACTAGCATATACATTTTTGTTCATAATCTGTGAAGCTGAGTACAATTCACATTTGAGTCTTTTCCTAGTATCAGATTTATTTTATTTTTGCATTTAAATAGAGCAGCCGGAGATCAAAACAGCCCAAACACACGGTCTGCTGCATAGTGTTTTCACATCCTTCCAAATAAATATCTGCATGTGTGTTTTTCTGTACTTAAAGCTTGTTATTTGAGTTGGATTTTCATTATTGTTTGGAACTTTCTTCCCTGAAGCCCTTTCCAAAGCAGTGGATTGATAGTAAGCATGCAGTGCTCATTCACCCCTCCAATTTTCCGTAGGTGTGAAACAAGCTTGCTGTGAGTTTCTAGAAAGCCAGCTGGATCCGTCAAATTGTTTGGGCATTCGGGATTTTGCTGAGACACACAATTGTGTTGATCTAATGCAAGCTGCAGAGGTCTTCAGCCAGAAACATTTCCCAGAGGTGGTTCAGCATGAAGAGTTTATCCTCTTAAATCAAGAAGAGGTTGAAAAGCTCATCAAGTGTGATGAAATTCAGGTAAAACCTGAAAAGTACCGTTACTGTGCAAAGCATTGTAGTCCATACTTCTAGGGTGGACTTCTCACACAGTTCCTGAATTTGAAATTTAATTTTCAAGAAGCTTCTTCTAATTTTTTACCTGTGTAATCTGAAATTGATGAGTAACATAGCTTCTGTGTAAGAATTTGTTGTCACACAAGCTTTTCCTGTGAGTGAGGCAATCACAGTTGTTACCTCTGCAGAGTTCTTGTTCCCATCTCCTCCTTTCCCTGGAGGAGCTTTCAGAGGTTACAAAGACGAATTGTCTCAATGATCACATTTCAGAAATACCCCCAAGACTTTAACTTCTGTTTGTAGACCTTTGCCTGCTCCTCAGCAGCACAGGAATGCATGGGTCATCCCAGGCGTTCGGGTGTCCTCTGCTTTTACAAGCAGCAGAATGCGTGATGGTGCAGGGCAGTCTGACTCTTCAGGGAGTTATATGCAGATTTTGTTCCCTTAGGGTTGGTTTCTGGAGGATTTACTGTTTGGCTGGAACCTGTCAGATACTTTTTGCCAAATTTTCTATGGATGTGTATGTTCTTGAGAATTTAAATAAGTTGGACATTCCTTGGTAATGGGGAGGGGACTTGATTTTATTGAGATGGAGTTTGTCAAGAGTTGAGGTTTCCTTCAGTTCTAAAAGAAGAGATTGGAGTTCACAGTAACACGAACTCTTAGAAGCAAACCAGTGTAGACAATATCTCTGGTGGAATTCCTGAAAAGCCAATACTGGGGTAACCAGAGGAGAATTCTTGATTTCTGCCTTGAAAGTCTGCCTTGAAAGTGGCCTTCAGCCAAGCTGACATCCTCTTGATCATAATCCTGCCTGAGAAAGAGGACGTGAGACAGCAGGGACAGAGCCTGGCACGGGCCGGGGTCAGTGAAGAAAGGCTGAGTGTGTTTGGTGCTTAACAAGCCACAACTTTAGTGCTGGGAGGGTTTGAACTCACGCAGGCTGCGGCGAGCACTGACATAAGACTGCAGACAGTAGAGAGGAAATAATGAGGAATCCGAGAACGACCCAGCTGAACTAATGAGCTGATCCACACAGGCCAAGCCTTGTTCATTGTGGATTGGAAGGGCCAATTCGGGCCTTGCGCACACGCAGCGAGGTGTGTGTTCCTTGTAAGGCCTTAGGAAGGTGCATGGAGCTGTTGCTGTGCTGGTGCAGAGGTGATGTGGGGTGTCAGAGGGCACTGAGGACCCTCGTAAAATCCCCAGGCTGTTCAAGAAGTATTAATATAATGGCAGGTCCTCACCGTGATGCTGTATTTAGTGTTACTCGCCGTTTATCAGAAAACAGAAATGATTTCATGAACTGTTAAATATACCAGAGGACAGCGAGTTCAGGAGGGAATAAAACGATGTAGGATTACTGCATTTGATGAGGAGGTGTGGAAAACTGGAAACAATAAAGTACTCTGCTCTCCTTTTGTGAGCTCTAATTGTCCTCTCCCTGTAATTCAAATAGAAAGAGGCCATTTCAAATTACACTGTAACAATTATAAATCAATGGCTTGGAAGAATTGCCTTACGTAATTAACCTCTGTGGCTCCTGGCTTCAGAACAGCCTGTAACAAACTGCTTCAAACAGAACTTCAAAGTGTATCAGTCATACATCAGTGGGAAGACTAAATCCCCTTATTATAGTATATCCTTTTATCTTCATATTTAATAACAGTTAACAGACCTCATGATAATAAATTCATGTCTGATTGGCTTTTGCGTTGGATGATCTGAAGACGTGCAAAAAGGAAACCAAGCCTAAATAATATATAGTAGGGCTTTTTACAGTTCTTTCGCTTTTGGCAGTGGTGGATGGACGTGTGTGGCTGTGCTCAGTGTGCACTGGTGCTGCTGGGTTTGTACAGCTCTGAAAAGCACCTGAGGTGCTCTGAAAGTATGAAATTTAGATGGTTTAGTCAGTGTAATCTCTGGCAGCAGTGTAAGCGCCGATCCTAGATTGAGAGAGAAATGAACTAGTCAGAACAGTAGCATTCACACCCTGACGTTCTCCACTCTGAAATCCAGTTGATTGTAGTTTCTTAAGTGTGGATTGGCATAAAAAACCTTAAATGTAGCTGGTATGGCTCGGGTGTTAAAGGGGCTGTGCATGGGCACTGGGCTGCAAGAGGTTGAGCGAGACACTGCTCCGTAAAAAGGAAACATCTGATCATCTTTATGATGGTATTTTGTAGGACTCCTGCTCCGCTGAGGAGTCGGGGGAGCTACCCTGTGGGTTGTTGCTTGTCGCTGGGCTCTCAGGAGCGGGGACTCGCAGCGCCTAGCTCTGCTCATACCACGAAGTTCACTTTTCTTGTTGATCTTAGCTGTAAGGAAAAACCAAATTCGGTTTTAAGGAAAATGAAATGAGAGAAATTCGCAATGCTTGTAAATACAGCTCATGAGAATTTCCATCACAGACTCTTAGGTGAAATGTTCTGCTCTCTTGCTGGCTGTGAAGCGGCGTCAGCAGCCTGGACGTTGTCTGTTCCACGGCAGCAGCTGAAACATCATCCTACAGTCTGATCCGTGTGTGTCTCCTCTTTCCAGGTGGACTCTGAAGAGCCAGTTTTTGAGGCAGTTATAAACTGGGTGAAGCACTCAAAAAAAGAACGGGAAGCGTCGCTGCCAGAGCTGCTGCAGTACGTGCGGATGCCGCTCCTCACCCCCCGCTACATCACGGACGTCATCGACACCGAGGTACCAGCAGCTGGGAGCCGGGGTCTCTGTGGAGTTGCTGTGTTCCCTGGTTACGCTCCTGCTGTCCTAACGGAACATGTCAAAAGCTGCTTGCTCTGCTGATGCTTTCGGATGCTGACACTACGGAGTTGTCACTGTTCATCTGCCCAGTGATTTACTCAGAAGTAGTTTGCTGTGCCAGCAGATACAGCATCCTGCTTTCAGCTGGGAGGGTGCCCCATCCAGAGCAATTAATCAGTTGTCCCTTAGCACCTTTCTGTTGTCATGTTATGGTTTCTAACAAGTTAATGATGTGGGGCAGACCCAGCCAAACTGATTTCAAGTGTAGTTTCGCTGCCAGTCCTTCTCAGACGTACTTCTGCTGGTTTAACGTAGCGGAAGTAGCTTTTCCTTAGTTTTCCACTATAGCTACTTTCATTATGGAACCGGCAGTGCCAAACTTTGGGTGAGAGCTGAGCCACAGCTTTTCAGCTGCTGTCCAGTCTCAAGTTCTCATTGCATTTCCTTTCATGCAGTGTTTGCACCATGACACGAGTAGCAACAGCCTGCACACAAGTCATTCCGATGCTGTCTGAACTGATGAGCGTTGGCTTTAGGACGGTTCTTAGGAGGAATCTTAAAATACATGGCGTGTACCGGTGATTCATGTTTTTCCTCAGCCTTTTATACGATGCAGCCTGCAGTGCAGAGACCTCGTAGATGAAGCCAAGAAATTCCATCTTCGGCCCGAGCTCCGGAGTCAGATGCAAGGACCCAGGACAAGAGCACGTCTGGGTGAGCAGCCGAGGGAGGGACGCTGAGGAGGGCTGGGGCATTGGCAGGGGATGTGTTATACACCACGTCTGGTAATCTGTAATTGCACAGACGTGCTTCACAGCAGTAACTTGTCAGTCCACAATCCCCAGTGGTACAGAAAGGATGCTGGAGCGAAGGACAGAGGTGGGTTCTGTTCGGAACACGATTGCTTAGTGGTGAAGCGAGGACCAGGTGGTTGCCTTTAATCCCAGGCCTCCGCTGTAGTTAAAAAAGTAGTTCTCTGAGTTGTTGCTGCCTCTAGATGTGTTTGTCTCAGCAAGCAGCTGTCTGAGAAGAGTGGGAAGAGTTCCTGCCTGAAAAGGCAGGGATCAGTATCAGAAACAAAAAGCTGCAAGGTGAGAGACAGCATGTTACAGTGGAGATGAGTGTTCAACAGGGGATCTCAGAGGGGAAGGCACAAGGAGGGAGATGGAGAGGTCCCTTTTTCCTTCTTTTTTTCCCTAGTTTTGTTATTTCAGTGACACCTACCAAGCACAGTCACCGAATTGTTGGGAAAATGCTTTGCTTAGGGGCAAAACAACATCAACAGTAGGAATGACCTACAGAAGTAGGAGAAGTATTTAAACGATTCTTTATAGCTGTGACCATTCCTCACCTGACGCTCCTTCCCTTATCTTCAGACTCAGTCCCTCCGGACTGTCTCTTGGTGCCTTTATCCTGGGGACACTCACAGCGGTACGAGCACTGACAGCCCTTCCTGCACACAAACGGACCCTGAAAAACCCTTCATGGCCATTTCCTGTTACTCACACTGGTTTAGGGGACAGAAAGCAGTTTAACCGCCAAAGGAGGAGGACAAATTAGGTTTGTCAGAGTGACAGGTTGATGAGATTTTCTTTGCCTGAAGGAACCGTTATTACAAGATGGTTTGACCTCCAGCGTAGTCCAGGCCATGACAAATCTCCTGTTGTTGTGAGACCATCCTACATTGGTTTCAGTGACATCCAGTTCAGCTCAACCTGTCATTTTAGGACATATTTCATTTTGGTCTTAATTGAAATGCTTCACCCAATAAAGGAGAACATCACAAAACTGTTTTATTTTTTAATGACACAGGCAAAAACTGTGTGCCCTATTTCTGTGGTTCATCTTCTGGATTCAGCCCTGCCTTTTTTAACTGGATCAATACCATCTCCTATCAGCAATGCTCTTGTCATGTGTCACTTAGAAATTGTGATCAAGTTGTGTATTAACTTTCTATGGGATAAACTGAAATGATTGCAGTTGTAGCTGTCACGCTGTACAGGAGGCTTTCCAAGTTGTTGGACTTCCTTTCTGAATCCTACCTAGTTATTTCATTAATTGTCCAGGCTTCAGTAAGCCCAACTCATTTCCTGGTGAAGTGGTTAACAAAGGTGCCATCTGGTCTGGATGTCACTTGCAAACGAGGGGAGAGGTTCGTGTTTTGTGAGGAGGCTGCAGGGCAGCAGCCGTCCGGGTGGTAGGAGGTTTGGGAGAAAATCGTGGAAAGAATAGAAAAGATATAAACGAGCCAACTTCAGCACCTTAGTTGCTCAGTGTTTCTTGAGGGGATTCCCTCAGGGTGACCCTTTGCCTATGAAGGGACTGACCTGACTTTGTTCTCCTCTTTGCTCCAGGAGCTAATGAGGTCCTGCTTGTGATCGGCGGCTTCGGCAGCCAGCAATCACCTATCGATGTTGTGGAGAAATACGACCCGAAGACCCAGGAGTGGAGTTTCTTGCCAGTAAGGGACCATTTTTGACCAGCACAGGGTTGAACAGGCTGTGATCAAACGCTGATCCTGCGGCACCAGCTGTATAACATTCCTCTTTGGGCTGCCCTTTGTGTTCTGCTTAGAATTTCTGCCATGAATTCTTTAGAACTGCTGAGGTTTACACAGCGAATGCTGAAACTGCTTCACATTTGCAGATTTGCTAAGTAAGCTTTGTGTGGAGGTGGTTGTCATATTTCTAATCAGCTGAGCCTCCAGAGACCCACATCTTTGTTGTGGGAGTGAGAGTTATCGTGTTTCTTATTGAAGGGGCGTTAAGCTTTAAGGTTAGTGATGATGACTGAAATGTTAATTGGAATAGTATAATCAGTCCTGCTTTCAGGCAGGCTGCGTGGTCTTTCTGGGTTCATTGTTACTGAGCGTAGCTGGAGATAAGAGAGAATTCCTGCACTGAGGACTATTTCTACCCAAATCTGCAATCACCTTTATCTGAGTGAAATGGTGGAGAGCTGCCTCTTCTTTAATATTGCTAATCGCAGAAAACCCTGTATCGCCTGGTGTCCCGCAATTCTGTTCTTTCTTGGAGGCTTCAGGTAGTTTCATCAGATATCCTGAGTCTCCACGTTTTCCCATTAACAGTCTCTGCAGGGAGCCAGTGGGAGGCACACAAATCTCCAGGATGCGTCAGAGATTCAGTAGCAGCGTTAAGATAAATGACATTTAATGCAAAATATTGCATCGCTAAGAGACCTGACGAGGAGAACAGAGCACGGCAGGCAGAGGAAAGCAGACATGGTCATTAAGCATTTTAGCCAAGGCTATATCCTTTAAATCCATAGCGCTGTTTTCCAAAAGAGGATGGAAGAACAGCGGTTGGTCTCCATGCATCAGCGTTATCTCCTCTCCTTGACGTTTTAATTCTTTTTACCGTTTTAGAGCATCACCCGTAAGAGGCGCTACGTTGCTACAGTGTCCCTGCATGATCGCATCTATGTGATCGGGGGGTATGACGGTCGCTCTCGTCTCAGCTCGGTGGAGTGCCTGGATTATACATCCGATGAGGACGGTATCTGGTACTCGGTGGCTCCGATGAACGTACGGCGAGGTCTGGCAGGAGCCACCACCCTTGGAGGTACGTCCTGCTCACCGGACTGCGCAGCCTGTTCGGTTCTTGTCCTGAAATGCCCTGAGCCGCTATGTGCAGAGTGGGATGGCTCCGAGGGAGGAGGTGAGCCTGAAATTCTGGCTTCTCGGCATTTGGATGGAGAAACTGAATACTCACCCACGTATCCTGAGAGGAGCTCTGCCTCCGCTTCGTTCTCACCACATGTGCCTGTGCGCTGAGGGAAAGGAACTTTCTGAGGGATTATGGAGTGGGAAGCGCTCGGGGTGGTGACAGTGTCACATTTACTGGGCACAAGACGCCAAGTACAGCAAGAACCGTCCAGCACTGGAAAGAAGCTGGAACTGGAGATTGTGCAGAGAGGGATTCTTAGGACAGACTTGGAAGAAAAAAAAACGACTTAACTGAGCAAACCAGAACACTTCAGTTTGCTTGTGCTGGAAACACAAAGCTCCAGAGGGAATAGGATTGTTCTCTATAACTTGGCACAAGAAGGAAATGAGCGATATAAGAATTGAAATAGAACAAATGGTTATAAATAGGCCAGGGAAAAGTTGGTGTAGAGATGAGAGGAAATTTTCTAGACGTTAAAATAGCCATCATTCTAATGAATACTCTGTGCTTTAATGCTTATGTTAGAATATCTTTTTAATCGTTAATATTGGTTAAATATTATTCATTAAATATTAGATTGCTACTCATCTAATGAAAATTCTGTTAAAAATGTGGCTGCTTTGAAGGTGACACTTGACAGATTTGTGAAAGCATTGCATGAATTAGGTTCTTTGGTTTAAGGGACTGATCTTGGTGATCCAGACTTTTGGATCTTCTTTCCTTTTGCTGCCTGGCAAGCGTTTACTCTAGGGAGGTGCTGACACAACCCCAGCGATCAGCAGGATTTGGGCACGGCTGCGTTTCGGTAGGTTCTGCAGCACAAAAAAATAACTGGGCTGTGCGTGTTCTTTCATCCATCAGGAAGATGCAGATTTAAGAACCAGATGGGTTCATGTGTGTCAAGTTTTTTGGGTGTATGAGCCGGCTGATGCCGTGAGCTGTGAGGAGGCTCCGACTGTGACAAGATTGTAGTTGTTCATGCATTTCGCAATCGCGTTGTAGGCTTGCTCCATCTCTGAGGGCCTTCTTGCTCCGTGTACGTGCTTGATCTTGACTTGTTGAGTCCCACTTCTGTCTAATATTGCAGACATGATCTATGTTTCCGGTGGGTTTGATGGGAGCCGGCGTCACACCAGTATGGAACGATACGACCCGAACATCGACCAGTGGAGTATGCTGGGAGACATGCAGACCGCACGGGAAGGAGCAGGGCTTGTTGTAGCCAATGGAGTTATCTACTGCCTCGGTAGGTACCTGCAGGACCTCTAGGCATTCTGAAATACCTGCTTTTTCCAGAAATGGTGTTGCCGGTGCTGTCTGTGGGAGCACCAGTCATGTCATGTGCAGGTTGGAAGAGCAGATTTAACTTCACTGTGCTGGGCGCTGCTCAGCTCTGTCGCAAACGCAGCCGGTGCTCACTGTTACCATCGCGATGCCTTAGGCTGGAGCTGCCATATAACCACAGTAAATGCCGTCAGAAGCAAACTGGACACAATCAGCTGACATTTGAGGGATGGCTGAAGCACAGGAGATAAGCGGCCCAGAACTGGACACAATATTCCAGATGAATAAGGAGGAACCAGACATGTTATTGCTCTCTACATTTTCCAGAAGTCAGGCCCATGGTTTGCTCCTGTGTTTTGTTTCAGGTGGCTATGACGGGCTGAACATCCTGAATTCCGTAGAGAGGTATGATCCCCATACTGGACACTGGACAAACGTCACCCCGATGGCCACTAAGCGCTCAGGTAAGAGCCCACAGAGCCCCGAGGTCAAAATACTTTGTGCTGCACTGAGGAAGCAGTCACTGCTGACTGGTTCTGCTGCCTTAGAGGATGTTGACTCACCCAAGTGGGTGTTTGCCTTTGAGAAGGGATGATTTTAGGATACATTGACTTAACTCTCCAAAAGAAAAATTAATTTTCATGTGCCTGATGTCTCCAGCCCATGCTAAGATGCGTATAGAGGAATGTGGAGGTGGGTTTATAGGTTACAGGAGGGAGATGGAGTCTTGTGTGACGTCCTTAACTAGGAACAGTGCACAGCTTGGAGAAAAGCTCTCAAGGAACAAACTACAGACCATAGTGGGAGATAACGGGACAGTTTGCTGAGTTGGTGCTCATCAGCTGTGCAGGACACAGCAAAGGCAGGAGAAAAATATACTTTAAATCCTACTTTTGGAGTAACTTTCTGTCTCAGCTCTCAAAGGAGCTCCCGTGGGGCTCATGCAGCTCCTGTGTGCTCAAGTGTTGCCCCTTTGCTGTCGCACAGTGCCTCAGGGTGCTTGGTGCTGCCACAGCTTTGCGGTTCTGGCTGAAGTAGTTCTGTGCTCACAGGCCCTCTTTCGAAATCCTTTTGAAGTTGCTTTTTCTCTAGTTCTTTCAATAGATGTCCTTTACAACCAGCCTAGGCAGCATTGTCCCTGTTTGTTCTCTGCTGCAGTGCTCTTGTTTAGGGACAAGTGCTGGTTGCTCAATTAAAACTGGTCTGTGTTCTAAAAACATTTCAGCTTTCTTGTGCCTGCAGTGGCATTCACCAAAACCCCAAGCTTTAAATATTTACTCCTGTGATGGGGCTATTCCTGCTAAGTGTGGGTTGGGAAGTATTTCCCATATGCCAAGAATGGATGTGATTTAGCACTTGGTCGCTTTCCACGTCCAGGAAGACCCCACATACAAACACGTAATAAAATCTGCGGGTTTTCTGATGTCAGCAGCGTGTGAGACCGATCCACAGATCTCTAAAAGCTTAAGGGTGGGACGGCTTTCCCCAAGGGCTCATTGTGTGCACCGGAGAAAATGGCTTCAGGCAAGACCAAAAGCAAAGAGTTCAAGAGTAAAAAGCCTTTTAGAAGGAGCGTTTCCCAGGCCCACGCTATCTTCCCACAGGAGTTGGAGGCTTTTGGCAGCAGTGCTCAGCCCACGGAGCAGTTTCCTCAGCACCACCGGTGAGCAGGAGCATTGTGAGGCGCTTGAGCCCAGGCAGGTTCCCTCCTCAGCGCTATGACCTGGATTGCTGAGATCTGAAACAGGCCTGTGCCCAAGAACGGGTTTTGGCCCAAGTTTTGGTGCTGCCGTTCTGCGGTACCAACACCTTGAACTACCAGTAGCTTAGATACCAGCTGTACTTGCAACCTCCATCCTGATATTGGTTCCAGTCCCTCTGTCCTGGTGACCTGGGACCCTGGATGATTTCTTTTGCCCCAGGACCCTGATGCTCTTTCTAGAGCTGTCTGCATGCGGATCTTTGAATTCCAAGAAAGATCAGGACTAAAAGCAATCTTGCCTTTATTCACAGAGATTGTGTGCTGCTTGTTCCTCGTCATCTCTTAGGCTCATTCTGGAGGTTGGCCACCCCTCAGAGGCCGTGGCCAGATTGTGTTGCTAGACCTGACTTCCCTGAGTAGGCCTTGAGGTCCCTCTTCTCAGCCAAGATCTTCCTCAGTGAAGCTGTCGGGGCAGCTGGGCCATTCCCAGCTGGTTTGGTGCTCTCAGTGGGGACAGGCAGTGCAAGTGGGGTTGCATGTAATGGAACAGAAAGTCTCCTGTACCCTGTTTGTAGAAGAATCAGATCGGTGCCCAAGAGCTGCAGGGTAGCTGGCTCATTTCCTGCAGGATATTCATCAGTTCAACATGTTGATGGTAACAGCCTGACGTGTTTACTCTCAAGATGCAGCTCAAAAAAACAGCAACGGCTGTTGGCAAGAGCACCTGAGGCCACCACGTGCATCTTTATCTTCCTGCGTTGTTTGGGGCTTTAGCTGAAGGGGGCTGCAGAGGAGGAACAGAGGCTGGCAGAGGTTTATTCTCTGTTATTATCATAAGTTCCTAGTTGGGCCAGCTGTATTATTGACTGTTTTTAGCAGGTCAGGTGAGAACAGCTGCTCAGACAGATACCTTGGCCACTTAAGCCTCTGTGACTATGCATTGGACACCAGTTCTCATTTCCCTGCTTCCCAGAGGAGCAATGTCAAAGAAATCCCTCCTCAGCTTCACGTGGAGCAGCGTCATTGTCCCTGCTACAGCCCCGGGCTGGGTGACACCGGGGAGCCAGAAATACCAGAGAAACCTGTCTGTGTGGTGACAGCGTCCCAGCGGCACCGGCCAGCAGAGCGAGCCCAGTGCTGGTCTGTTCTGCCAAGGTGAACGTCTCCTGGTGCTGGTGCTGCCCTGGCTGCAGTGTCACTCAGTCCTCCTTACACCAGAGATCCAGCAGCATTTGGTAGGGTTAGAGGTTTTTTGTGTATCGTATTGGAGACAACAACAGAGACACTCTTATGTCAGCTCTTTTGTGGGAGATACGAGCATAAGAAAATGTCCTCAGAAGAGGGAGGAACTCATCTAGTTCAGCTTTGTATCCGTGATCCCTGAGCACAGAGCTGGCAGTGTCACAGAATCATAGAATCATTTCAGTTGGAAGAGACCCTCAGGATCATTGAGTCCAACCATAACCCAACTCTAGCACTAAACCATGTCCCTAAGAACTTCGTCTAAACGCCTTTTAAACCCCTCCAGGGATGGTGACTCCACCGCTGCCCTGGGCAGCCTGTTCCAATGCCCCACAGCCCTTTCCAGGAAGAATTTTTTCCTGATATCCAATCTAAACCTCCCATGGTGCAACTTGTGGCCATTTCCTCTTGTCCTACCACTTGCTACCTGGGAGAAGAGACCAACCCCCTCCACGTTACAACCTCCTTTCAGGCAGTTGTAGATGGCGATAAGGTCTCCCCCAAGTCACTCCTGGCTGTAACGGTGCCGCCTTCTCTCTCTCCAGGGGCTGGCGTGGCTCTGCTGAACGACCATATTTATGTAGTTGGTGGGTTCGACGGGACGGCGCATCTCTCCTCCGTGGAAGCCTATAACATTCGCACTGATTCCTGGACAACTGTAACAAGCATGACGACCCCCCGCTGCTACGTGGGGGCCACCGTGCTGCGGGGACGGCTGTACGCCATCGCGGGGTAAGCGGCTGCCCTGGGCCGGAGAGGGAGATGCCTTGCATGCCTGTTTGATGAAACAAGTGAATTTAGGTCACACAGCCTGCTGCCCTATTTCAGTGGCCTCTCCTCGCATTATATTTCAAGCTTTACAAGCGGAGAGTCACCCACGCAGTCACCGTGCCCAACCTGAATAAGGCAGCGTGATGGTCCAGGCTCAAGACAGGCAGGAGAGCGGCAGCAAACAGCAAAGGGAGCCCAATGCGGTGGTTTTATGTCAGGCCGTACCTGCCGTATGCAGCTGTCCGGCCTCCCAGGAGGGCTCTGAACCTCTGCCTGCAGCAGCGTCCCTCACCTGTCACTTTTTGTCCTTGCAGATACGATGGCAACTCACTGCTGAGCAGCATCGAGTGCTATGACCCCATCATCGACAACTGGGAAGTGGTGACCTCCCTGGGGATGCAGCGCTGTGACGCTGGGGTCTGCGTCCTGCGGGAGAAGTGATCTGGAGGGAACTGACAAAGAACATTAGAAGTCGTCTCAGCTGGAGGAAGAGTCCCAAGTGATTTGCAGTGACTGTTCTTGAGAGTTGTGGATGCTGTGGAAATAGGCACCAGAACAGCAGCTTTCTGTGCTGCTTTTGACTAGAGCATGTGCGTTAACGTGTTATCCCAGCAGTCATTTGAAATCGCGGGCTCTGGAAGCTGGAGAAAGGTGGTGAAGCGGGTCGGGAGAAGCTGCATTCTCTGCTGTTCCTGTGGCTCAGGCTATCGGCAGAGCAGAGATGCCCCCAGCCTTGGCATCACCCGGCCTGGTGAACGCTTCCAAGGACATGTACATACAACTGGGTGGTCTCTTCAGCCGCTGCAGGACTTTGCGGGTCCTCTGGCTGCTCTCAACTACGTGGATGTGTGAGGGTGAATCCAGCTGCTCTTATGTTCCAGCTTCAAATCATCTTGTACATACTGAATGTTTAAACGTGCTCGTCAAGCGCACATCAGTGCAGAACCGCGTTGAGCGAGCGTGTGTAAGGGGGTCCTGCTCTGCAGCTGCATCTGCAGGTTCCTCACAGGTCTGCACACAAACGGAGTCGCAGATGAAAGCTGTTAACTACTGAGACCCAAGAGGCTGCAGGGAGCAGGGGAAAAGCGCGTTCCCTGGTGTAGAAACAGGTCTGCAGCATTTGTGCTCTGCTCAGGGGGCTCAGCAAGGGTTCATCGCGTCGTGTTTCCCTCAAAAAGCCTGACAGATGCAGCTGCAAAGCGCTGCATTTTCCGGCAGCAGGAGCCTTGCTGTGGTGCGGCAGTGCCTTTGCTCCCACCCCTGCGGGGACATCACCGTGCAGAAGCTGAGCCCTTAAGGTAGGGACACAATCACTACCATCCTCATAGATCTTGCTGGTGAGCGACTGGGGTTCGTCCGTGGACAGAACCTCTGTCCAGCGCACCCACATCAGCCTTTCAGTCAAGTTTGTTGTGTTGATCTTCCTTCTATCTGGGGAGTGGTTTTTCCCTTTGTCCTCAGCTGTTTATTCCCCCGCCTCCTTACTCCACATCCCCTCACACGAGCTGTCCTTCGCCTGCCCCACAAATCCCCAGGCCAGAGCTTCACCGCTGGCTCGCTGGAGCGCTCTCTCCTCCGCATGTCTCCTGCCCCGCTGTGTTTTTGGGAGCACGGGCTCTGTGCCCCGCAGCGCCCGAGCTCCGTGTAGTGCTGCTCCCTGAGCTTACTGCTGGCTCCTTGCTTGGGGACGGGGGGATCAGGGACGTGGTAGCATGACTTAATGATGCACTTTCAGCCAACGCTCAGACCTTCTGCGTTTGTTTCTATCACACCGAGTGTTCTGTGGTTTTGTTTCCTATGTTTATTTTTTAATGAAAACATAAAGAATAAAATATTTCCTGAGCCAGTGGGAATTCAGGTTCTGTTCTCTACCCTGAAGACATTTGTCTAACTGCGGTGTGGAGGGTGTGAGACCTGTGAGAAACACCAGGCAGTGAAAAACAACCGCTCCATCTGTCGAGATCGGGCCTGGAGGACTTGCCAACCGGGAGTGAAGTTGTTGCACGATCTGCTTGAGAAGAACATGGCAGCGGAGATGAGGAACAGACTGCGGTAATACTGTTATAATAGAGCCTGCAATTGCAAAAAATAACAGCTCTTTTGTCCAACGTGGAAATGTGGGATGAATGGAGCTCAGTATTAATTTGTCAATGGTGTGGCTACAAACAACCCTCCTGGTTTCCCTCTCCAAAAGCTGTTGATTTCACAGCAAACTGCAGCGTCGTGCCCAGCAGCCTTCCAGGACGGAATGCTCTGCCCGCTGCCCCCAGCAAACCCCTCACCGGTTATTCTCGATGTCAAATAGTCTCTCCTGACACATCTCCCTTGGGATGGATTTCTCTGTCACTCTTTAGCCAGCAAGAAGTAAATGTGGTCCCTTTTATTCTTGTTTTTTGGTGGGTCCCTTCCAGCTCAGGACATTCTATGATTCTAAACGGTCTGGAAAAAGCAAGAATCGGGGCTCTTTGGGGATGTGTTTTACCCCCTAAAGAAGCAGAGGGTAAAATCAGCAGACCTGTCTTCAATTTTTTCCAACAGTGGGCTGAAACAGCAGCAGGTCCTGAGATGAGCACAAAATCATGAAGCGTCAGAGATGCTCAGTGAAGAGCAAGCCCAACAGAGCCCCTGGGGCGCCAGGACCTCGTCTGTGAGCACCGGCACAGCCTCCTGCCTTCCCCGGGCTCCTCGGGTCACAGAATCACAGGATGTCAGGGGTTGGAAGGGACCTCGAAAGCTCAACCAGTCCAACCCCCCCACCGGAGCAGGAACACCCAGATGAGGTTACACAGGAAGGGGTCCAGGCGGGTTTGAATGGCTGCACAGAAGGAGACTCCACAACCTCCCTGGGCAGCCTGGGCCAGGCTCTGGCACCCTCACCATGAAGAAGTTTCTTCTCGCATTTAAGTGGAACCTCCTGTGTTCCAGTTTGCACCCATTGCCCCTTGTCCTATCATTGTTTGTCACTGAGAAAAGCCTGGCTCCATCCTCCTGACATCCTCCTCCTTTCCATATTGATCCCCATGAATGAGGCCACCCCTCAGTCTCCTCCAAGCTGCAGAGCCCCAGCTCCCTCAGCCTTTCAGGTCAGGCTGAACTCCAGGTTCCTCTCCTGGAAAACACTCTGTTCTCGTGTCAGCCCCTTGCCGTGCGCTCTTTTCTGTCCTCCCCGGTCCCGCAGGGGTTCTCTCTGCACCGAGCAGCTGAGCTGCCATGAGCCGCAGGGTGAGCACAGCACAAGCTGCTGTCATCTCTTTATTCAAAACACCTGCAGCAGCTTCGTGGGGCGTTTGTCCAGCGTCACCTGAGCTCTGCTCCCTCCGCCTGCTGGACAGAAGCGTTCCAGAGCCCCGTGCCCAGAACTGACCGCCCCTGCGGGTCCTGGAACCGGGTTCACACCGGGATCGGGGCGGGGCCGCTCGGTCAGGCCGCAGCACAGCGGTTCCCCGGGCAGCCCGCAGCCAGCGCAGCCGCCTGGAACAGCAGAGCCCCGGGCTCCGCGGCCGCCCGACCCCGGTCCCGCTGCCCCCGGTGCAGCCGCCGCTCCCGGCCNCCGCGCCGGGCTCGGCCGAGTTGGTGTGCGCGCAGGGCCGGAACCTGAAGGCGGTGCTGTGCCAGCGCTGCGGCTCCCGGGTGCTGCTGCCAGGCGCCGCCACCTTCGCCCGCCGTGAGGTACCGGGATGCGGCGGGCGGGCGGGAGCGGAGGGCGGCGGGTGAGGCGGGAGAGAGCGGCGGGAGAGAGCGGCGGGAGAGAGCGGCGGCCCCGGGGGCGTGGCGTGGCGGGGCGGGGCGCCCCCTGCGGGCCGGGCGGTGACGCGCTGTCTCCGCAGCTGCTCCTGCCCGCCATGAGGAAGAAGGCGGCGGCGGCCGCGGGCGGCGGCGGCGGGGACGTGCTGCGGGAGCACTGGCTGGTGCGGGACATGTTCTCCTTCGAGAACGTGGGCTTCACCCGCGACGTGGGCAACGTCAAGTTCCTGGTGTGCGCCGACTGCGAGGCGGGGCCCATCGGCTGGCACTGCCTGGATGACAAGGACAGCTTCTACGTGGCGCTGGAGCGGGTGGCCCACGAGTGACAGCGGCGCTGGGGCCGTGGGCCCGGGCACCTGCCTGGAGCTGGGCTCCAGCACCGCCTGCCCCGCAGCCCCACAGTGACAGAGCCAGGCCTGGCAGACTGAACACGGCATGGCCACCACACAACCCCACCGGCCACGGGCTGCCCCACGCCGACTGTCACAGCCCGCCCCACGGCGACTGTCACACCCTGCCTGCCCCACACCTGACCGACATACAGCCCCACACTGACCACAGCCCAGCCGGTCACCCCCCAGATCCGCGCCCTGACCAGCGCCAAGACCCACAACTGCAGCACTGCCACCTCCTCACTTGAGCCCGCGTGGGAAGGACGTCGTGGGCAAGACGTCCAGGGACAGCTCACCGTGACAATTTGACCAAGTAGCTTGATGTGGCTGCCCTCTGTCACTTCTCCCTTGGGTAGCTGCTGTTTTTCAGACATGTTAAGATGTCTTTCAGGCTGGTTTGTGACACAACCGTGTAAATAAATGTGGGTGCTGGCACAAGGGCTGGATTGAACAATTGCGGCAGCTTAAATTGTCCGAACTGCAGCCAAAGCAGTTGTGGGGTTTAAGGCTGTATCTTCTGTTCATTTTCAGAAGAAAGGTTCCCTGCCCTAAACCTTAACATTTGGGTTCTCTAAAACCTCATCCTGACAAATGTAGCCTGTAAGAGTATGTGGCACCTAAAGCGCGTGAAAGGCATTTTAACTAATGTTGTGTGCAGTTTTATTAACTGAGTACTTGGAAAGTGCAATTAGAGTTTGCAGACAACATAGGCTGATAGAGGGGCAAATAAAGAAAATGTGCAAGGTCGTAGTGTTTCCAGGCAACAAGAATGAGGAGATTCCAACCTGAAAAAGATTTGAATCATTGGACAAGCAGTGTCCGGTGACTGTGTGTCAGTGCTGAAGAATGTCAAAACAGCCGTGTGTGTATTAAATAGAAGTCGGGGAGGAATTTCTCTTCTGTAAAAGCAGCTGGTAGGATCAGTGCTGGGCTATTTTGTCCCGTTTTGGTCTCTGCCTTTTCAAAGATGTGCACAAAGCTGATTGACACGGTTATCACTGTATTTATCTTTTGGTGATTGTGGTCCAGTTTGCATTCTCCATTTGTAACCCCTGTATGAATAATACAGCAGCTTTGCAGCGATCGCCTGGGCTCCCAGGACGGGCCTGGCTGCTGGAGCTGTGTGACTGTGCTGTGCTATTAAACACCTTGGGTACAAAGGCACAAATGTCATTGCACTGGGATGATGAAGTTGTATTTGCCACCAAAGTCACGATCAGTTGTACTTGGGCAGTGTTGCTGCCACAGGGCAGTTGAGAAACAGTGGGGTCACGTCACTTCAATTTCACGCTTTCACTTAAATGGTCATACATTGAGGGATGTGTTTTGAGCTGTAATACCTAGATTATAGTCCATGTTACTAAAATATAAAATATGTTGCACAGCAGTTGTACCACTGTGCAGAACAGGCTTGTGAGTATCAGCTTGATCAACGCTGAGTAAATGACAGTTCACAAACAGATTGTACATGTGGATTCCTGATACTGGGGAACAGCCAGAGAGAGATTTAACAACCTGGGGGCTGCGTCTCTGGATGAGTGAGAGAAGCCGAGACTGTCTTTGCAGGAGTGTGCACTGGTGTCTGAAAATTATCTGACCACACACAGAGTAAAAATCAAGTGCTTTGCTCCCTAAATGCAACCAGTGAAGTGAGCAGGTTCCTGGGTCCCTGAGATAACACTTCCATCTCCTCAGAGGGGGAAGCGGGAAGCTCTTTGGAGAAATTGTTTCTTGCGTCTTTCCTAAAACTCAGTCCAGAACGGCACAGTCCAACCTGGGCATTGCTGCAGTTCAGCTTTTTAAGTACTGTGTGCCCAAACCTGAGAGAGCTACACGGGTGGTAACAGCTTGTGGCAGGATATATCCCTTGGTCATCACACGGGCTCTTCCTGGGGGCTTCAGTTTTGGCTTTGGTTACAATATGAACAGTTCGGATACAGCTTCTGCATGGAGAGATGCGCGATTACCCGCCGCTCCTTGGCACAAATACATCAGCCGGGGCACGTTCTGAGCAAAGCAGCCACCGTTCAGCCGCCAGAGGAGGCCAAAGCGAAAGCACCAGAGCGGTGTTTCCAGCAGCCTGCCTTCCTGGCCGGGGCTAGTCTGGCAGGACAGGGCAGAACCACAGGCAAAGTCTGTCCTTGAAAAGTCTTTCAGGGCAATTTGTGGCATTGACAGGAGCCACATGTCCCCGGGGGGGAGAAGCCGCACTAGGAGAATTCCCTGCATGGATGTGTTTATCCATGTCTCTCCCGGCTGGGGCGGCAGAGGGAGTGTCTGTGTGTGTACTCAACTGTGCTTCTGCTCCCCCTTTCATGTTGCTTGTCTTCCAAGACCCTCTGAATTCCCCCGGAGGAAGGGAGACAGTTGCCAGCCTTAATCTCTGTGCATGCAGGGGCAGCGCTCTCGACCGAGCGCTGCCAGGAGCCACCATCTGCGGTTGCTCGAGCCCAGCTGGAAGAGATGCCCTGAGAGCAAGGGAAAATAAGCAAAGCCGTGTCAGCACAGGTATCCTTCCCCTCCTGGAGCAGCTGCTCCGTGTGCTGCCTGGAACACCATTAGCAGAGTGCTTTTTCCATGGCAAACGTCCAGACCGCAGCTCGCTGCAGAATCCCTGGTTAATTTGGAATCTCTGGCAATGGAGCATGAGGACGTGGCTTCAAGAACTTGCTGCCTTGTGCGTTCCTGGGGCGGCAGCAATCTGTGGCTCCGGTTGTCTAAAACAGGCAGAAAGATTCAGTTCTGTCTGACAAACTGTGGCAGGTCCAAGGGGCCAGCAGCAAAAATGGCAGGAGGCCAGGAATGCAGGGACTGGGCAAACACAGGACCAAACTCTCGAGGAGAAAAGATGCTGGGAGAAAGGAGCAGCTTCAGCCTCTGGTGGGAGGAACTTCCCTTGATAAGGAGCAGCCAGGAGAGGGAGATGGAGCTGCAGGTGTCAGCAGCACTTTGGAGGTTCGGTGTCCTCAGCAGCTCCATCCCTGCTGCAGCCACAGGTCCCTGCTTGGCTCTGGTGCTGATGCTCCACAAGGGCCCCACGATGCCAGCACCACCCAGGGGGACATTATTTGAACAGAGGGTACCAACCAGCAGAGCAACACAAAACTCGCAATACAGAGATTGTACTGCAAATAGGTGAGCAATTCAGAAGGCCTTTTAATTGTAGAATAAAGAAAAAGTCAGTGGACTTGCTGGAGGAGTTTCAGCTTTGAGAAATTTTTGATGGAGGTTTGTTACCGCAGACCAGCGGGACAGCAGGCAGGGAAGAGCGGTGTGAAAGTCAGGGCTGAAATGGTGTTTAGAGCAAGCAGGGAATGGCAGCAGCCCCTGCAATGAGAACTCACAGAGAACAAAAAATCAGGGCAGGTAGCCAAATCCGTGCTTGCAGAAGTGGGATTAAAACAGTTGGAAGAGCCAATAATGTCAGATTTAAAACCAGGGAATGTATTTAAGGCCATTAAAAACAGGATCTTATTTAAGGATTATCTACATGAAGCCGCGGTAATAGCACATTAAGGTTACGAAGTCGAATGATCAAGGCAGAGAATGCTGATATTAAACTTGTGAAATGTTAATCTCCTGTACATATACATTCTGCTGCCATTCTGCTGACTATCACATAGGAAATCTCATCAAACAAAAGGAGAGCTCAGCCCTTTGGGGTTGCAATCTGGCAACTCAAGCACATCCTTCCACTTATTTTGACACTCCCTGCAAGGGGAGGGCCAGGTTTAAAAAGGGTATAATCATATAATTAGAGATATAGCTATTGCACGTGTTCCGTGTTCAGGAGAAGAACGATTCCTTCCCTTGTACAAACTACTCTAGCTGTGTCTTCTGCACTCATCGTTCCCCTAGCTGAGGATTTCCAGCCCATCTGGAATGGGGAGTGTTTAGGCCAGAAATTCATTCAGCCTTGTCTAGTTGGATAGTTTTCAGCTCTAAATGAAAGATATTTCTTGGCACCCAGCAAACATTCCCAAAACCCTCATGGAGAACCCATGTCCTCCCATGGAGGTTTGGCCTGAAATCAGTGGATTAAGCATTTCCACCCGTTGTGCATTCTGCTCAGATTGTTCCTCTGTTTGCTGCGTGCAGCGCTGGAGGTAAAACGTACAGGTATGCGCAATGGGATAAACATCTTGCACGGCAATCAAAGCCCAGTGATGTGAACTGGTTTGTGACAAGATTTGCAGCGTCCTGCCCAGACCTGTGCACCCCAATGCACCTTCGCTTGCACAACCAGTTCCTGTGCAGGGCTGTGCCCCACGCCCTGAGCGATGCTCACCTCCCGTGGGGCAGGGCTTGTTGATATTCAGCCGGTTGAGGAAATGGAGATCTGCTGCTGCAGGGCGACCCCTCTGCACCCCAGACATGGGGGCAGGGAGAGGTCTGCAGAGAGAGCTGCAACGGTTTCTGATTTTAAAAGGATCTAGCAAAACAGAGCGTTCCATTCTGGTTGCCTTCTATTGATTCGCACGATTCATTTAGTTCCCATCAATACGTCCAGGCAGCAAAGGACACCGCGCTGTCCGCTCGTGCAGCTGTGGATGCTGACATCCAGACCTGAATAGCCAGATGAGCTGGTGCTGGCAGTGTGTGACCACAGCCAGGGCAAAACCAGCTGAAACTCTCATCACAGTGCAGGACAGCGTTGCTTTAGGTCTCTTCTCCCGAGTAGCAAGTGATAAGATGAGAGGAAACGGCCACAGGTTGCACCAGGGGAGGTTGAGGTTGGATCTTGGGAAAAATTTCTTCCTGAAAGTGCTGTCAGGCATTGGAACAGGCTGCCCAGGGCAGTAGTGGAGTCACCATCCCTGGAGGGGTTTAAAAGGCATTTAGACGAGGTTGTTAAGGACATGGGTTAGTGCTAGAGTTAGGTTAGGTTATGGTTGGACTCAATGATCCTGAGAGTCTCTTCCAACTGAAATGATTCTATGATTCTTGCTAGCCGGGCCTTATACCTGCCATTTTTTTCTCACCTGCCATTCCCTTCCCAGCCTACAGAGGAAAAAAAAGTACAAAATCCCTGTTTCTCTACCGCTTCCACCTCTCCAAAAGGGCAATGAAGGTGCTGCTTTACTTCATGTCAGGAACCTTTTCCCTCTCCAACCTCTGCAGAGCTGAGAGTGTATTTTGCAACAGCCAAAGGCCAGGGCTGTGCAATAGGAGGACCTGTAAAGCTCCAGAGCAAGCTGCCCTAGGCAGGGTGTCAGGCCTATCTTCTAGAGGAGAAGGGTCAGACCAGATCAGATGATCTCAAGTGAACTGCACCCAGTGTTGCAAAGGAAGATTAAAACAAAATCAAAATACCCAAAGATCCCTGTCAAGACAATTTGGAAGGAATTCCTTGTCAACACTAAAAAAATACCTGTTCCTGTAACAGTAGAGGACCCCAAATCTGGGAGGGGATTTTGGGGGGGGAGGGTAACTCCGTGATACCCTCACAGACCCTGGCAAGGCGTTCACCTACCTGTGGGGAATGGGGCAGGATAAAACAGACAAGCAAAAACCTGCAGCTGGGATGAGAAGATACAGGCTAGTGGTTCAGGAATCTTCTGAGATGGGAAACTCTGGAGATGGGGAGAATGTCCTAGGGTAGTGATGCTCCTGCACTGGCCCTTTTCTAAATTCTTCCCAAGGCATTTGCTATGGGCCACCAAGGGAGGAGCAATACTGAGCTCAGCAGGTGTATGTCTCATCCTGTGGGACTCTTCCTACCTTTGTGTCCTTAGCAAGTTCCTCATGTGCATAGTCACCCCAGTATTAAAAAATATATATCTAAAATCAACCTCTCATTCCCTGCCACATCACCAAAACAGCCAGGAGGTATCAACAATGCAAAGAGGGACCCCACGCCAGCACAACGGCGCAAACATTCAGCCCAGGGCTAATTGCTCCTGTGTCAGCCTGTGACAGATGCACCCGGCATCAGCAGGGACGTGGGTGCTCGCTTGCAACAACCCCCTTGTTGTGCGTGTGTTGAGGCGATCGATCTCCGCTTTGGAAGGCACCGGAGAGCCCTGCAGCCTGCTGACAAATCAATAACCTCCCGGCGGGCCCTGCGCCGGGAAGGGGCCGTATTTGTGAATGATTAACTGCGTTACACCTTCCCTGCCTCTGAAACTCAGTCCTGTCCCTGAACCCAACCATGTGTTTTCCTGCTGCGTTTAATCGACCTGACTGGGAGAAAACCTGGGTGCTCGTTTTGTGAAAAGTGATAAGGGAACAGTGAGAACGAAAAACGGAAGTACATGGGGTAACACTAGTGTCTGGAAGCTAAGAAAGAAGATTTTAGATGGCAAATGACACACAGAGTTGTGAGCAGGTGGCCATAAAGGCTGCAGCCAGCCACTGCAGTGGGACACGAGTGACCGGATCCATCCCTGCTCACCTGGGTCATGCAATTCACTGCATCAGAGCTTTTCAGAGCTGAGGTACGTGTCAAAAATCCATTTCCCAGTAGCTGTTAAGACAAATCAGACCAGGTAATTAGTACAGTAGTTAAGTAGGTGAAAACCTCCATTTAAGCTGGACCAGGGCATACTCCAGCCTGGCCTGAATCTCCAATTTAATTTGTCAGCTGAGCTGAAAAGCACACTCACTGCGCTCACAAAATGATCTTCGTTATCTGCGAGGTGCCTACCCTTCTATTTATAGTTTCATGGTCGTGTAACATTTCTAAAGCAGAATAAAATGCTACAGTGTGATTTTGTACTGCTTTACTCACGGCTTGAAGGTCTCCTTAGTAATTTGGAAGGGCAGAACCAACTAACTACATTTTTTTGAATAAGCACATGAAATTCTCACAGATTCACCTGATGCCTGATAGGGGAGGCTGTAAGGAGAAGGAAAAAAAAATAGAACACCGAAATATTTGTAATACAATCACAACATACAGAAGAATAAAGTAAAATTCAGCCTGCTTTCCTTTTTATGCTACAGGAAAGGAATTCCCAAAGCTGGGTTTGCAAAGGTCTGATCAGTCATGTGGTGCTGATATTTTTGTTTCCAACTGAGAAAAGCACAACAGATGATAAGAGGAGAAAAAAAAAAAATTTAGCTGCCTTTAGTTTTTGTCCAAAAAGAAGAAACTAAAACATTGTAGCTATTTTCCTCTTTCATCTTCCATTAGTAATTGCTTTGATGACTCACAATCACCTCGGGGTGATCCCTCCCATCTGAGTATGAACACCTACGACTGCAGGTTTCAGTTCTGGTCGTCTTTACCAAACAGCTTCCCCGAGGGTTCTGTCTGAGCTGAGGGCACTTTGCAGCCAAGGTCGTAGCCCAGCAAAGTTAGGCCAAGCAATTAGCGTAAAAGGAAGGAGATGAAAAAACAGAAAGACAAGTCCTTCCAGGTCTCAGAGCTGACTGGAGCATATTACGGGAGCTCAGCTGGAACGGGGGCAGGGGTTATTAGAAGTTTAGTGTTGATTGCGTTTTGCAAATATATACCAGCTCAATAGCACTCAGCAAATAGCCTATGTTTGTTGAGGATTGGATTACATCAAAGCAGAGAAGACTTATTTAAAAAAAAAAAAATTGCAAAGCTGTATGTAGTCCCCTGATGACAACTGGCCTAGCCACCCAGCTCATGGTTCAAAAAACGTTTCTGTCTCATACCCACAGTGTGTTTATTGAACAAGAGCAACATACAGGTGCTTGTATGTATGTGTGGTCGCTCCCAACGGTTCCTCAAGCTCCAGCCACGCTCCTCTGGTGTGGAGACTGCCAAGTTCTCCAAGTACCGCCAGCTTAGCACTCTCTTATATCTTATGTTTTTCAGGCACTCGTTACATTTGGCATCAAAATACAAGTATAGCAACACTATTTCTGCTTTTTTCTTCTCCTCTCACCTCTGTCCTGTCTCTCAATGACCTTATTTTCCGAGAGCCTTTTGCCTTTCACTGCTTTCAGTAATTCTGAGCGTGTTCCCACAGAGGTTTCATTTCCACACCCTGTGTCAAAGTCATTACAATCAAATGGGCAGCAGCATCAGCATCCTGAACCAGCTCTGGTCCATGCCCTTCAGGTCAGCAGGAGCAAGGGGTTCGTCACTTCCCACCCCTCCTGCCCCCGGACTGCAGACACGACTCCACCTCACGCCCTGCAAAAGCATCGCTTTTGTTCAGGCTGCTCGCAGCAATGCAGATCCAGGCAGGAAGCGGAAAACACGATCTGCTTTGTTATTGTTTAAAATAGTTTCACGCACCTCTCCTGCCCTGCAAACCCAGCGGGGAGGAGCCGTTTCCCCAGAGCGGAGCCTGAGCTGCCCTGGAACGGCCAGTGCTCCCATTACCCAACTGGAGATGCCAACACTGAGCAGCCACTTTCCACCCAAGAATTAAATTGGGCAACCTCCATATTTTTGTTAGTACAACCCTCAGGAAACACCACAGGGATTTTACAGATCCCCTCCAAACACCCAACTTAAATTAGGGCATTTAAACACCGAAGGCACTGATTTCAGTAGGATCCACGTGGCTTTCCAGTAACAGCTCGTACAGGCGCTGCTTTGCCTGGTAGCTGTGCAATGGAGCTGTGTCCTCCCTCTGGGGAGGGAAAATGTAAAGATTTGTCTGTATCTCAGTCTTCCACCCTCAGACGAGCATCCCAAGGGCGCGGGGAAACCGCGGCGGAACCGACGGGTGCCCGGGGCTGAGGAGGGAGGCACTGGCCTCCGTTGGCGGGAAGACTAAGCCCCGCCTCCTCCCCCTCCCCTGGTTACGAATCAACCAATAGCTAGCGCAGGAAGGTGAAATTCATATCCACAGTCCAATGGCGCACAGCCGGGCGCATTCTGTGCGGCCGCGACCGGGCCTGATTGAGAGAGCAGACGGTCTTGACGCGCAAACACCCAATAGCGTCGCGGGGAGGTTACGCCTCCAGGCGAGTCACAGCCAATGAGCAAGGCGCGGGGAGCCATCTGCACCGCCCCTGCCATATATATAAGCTGGACCGGGGAGGGCGGCCGCTTTTGTGGTGCTGCCCAGACCCGTAGCGCGTCTGCTGCCCCCAGCGCTGCCCGCCGGCCAGAACCATGGTGAGGGGACCGGGGGAGGGGAGTCCCGGCGTAGCTCCGCACGCTGAGGCGGTGAAGGGGATACGGGAGGCGCGGGTCCGGCCCGCGGCGGGAGAGGAGGGACGGGCATCGCGCCGGCCCGCGCTCACCGGCGGGGCCCGAGCTGCGCCGCCCCGATGGGCCTTCGCCGTGCCGCGTCCCAAAATGGTGGTGGCCGCTCCGAGAACATGGCGGCCCGCGGCGGGCGGCTCTCCCCGGCGGAGGGACCCTCAGCCCCGGCTGGCGCTGCGGTGGCGGCTCCCTCAGAGGTGACCCCGGGCCTGGGGCTCCCGGGCACAGTCACCCCGCAAGGGTTCGCACGGTCCAGCGTCCCGGAGCGGAACGTACGGGCCGTGTGAGGGGGTTGAGCGGAGGGGCCGCTCTCACGGTGACATGCTGAATATAAACATGGAGGGGAAAAATTCCTACTTGGGCGTGTGTGGGAGCTGGGATGGCAGAGGAGTCATTGCGCTGGGTGTTCTGGAGCTGCACAGTTGTCTCAGTGATAACCAATGATAAGACAAGGGGCAATGGGTATAAACTGGAACACAGGAGGTTCCATTTAAATATAAGAAACTTCTTCGTGGTGAGGGTGCCAGAGCCTGGCCCAGGCTGCCCAGGGAGGTTGTGGAGTCTCCTTCTGTGCAGCCATTCAAACCCGCCTGGACACCTTCCTGTGTAACCTCAGCTGGGTGTTCCTGCTCCAGCGGGGGATTGGACTGGTTGGGCTTGTGAGGTCCCTTCCAACCCCTGACATCCTGTGATTCTGTGCAGCTTTTGCTGGTCCTTGTCAGGTGCCACCTGTGGGGTGAGGGGTTTGTCAGAAGGGGTTGGTGGTGGAGATTTCCCAAAGGACTTTGTGAGACTGGCTGGGCAATAGAGCTGAGGTGGAGTGACCTTGGGAGTCGGGCTGAGCGGGTATCTGGAAGGTGCGATAAAGGATTGGGACACTGTGAGAGGACAGAGTCCAGCTGTGGGCACAACACGTGGGAGCTGTCAGCTGCAGATGGGACAGCAGGAGTGCTCGCTCCATCCATCTTTCTTTGGAAAGAGATTGTGGGTGTCAGAAGGTTACATGGATTTAAAGAATGTAGCAGATTGTGTCTCTAGGGTCAATGTATGGGAAACACTTGTTCGAAGTGGTTACAAGTTAGGAGGACGTTGGAGGGATGTAGTGTTGTCCTGATCTTGTTGTTGCCCTTCCATGAGGGGCTGTTTGTGGTCACTTTTTTAAAAAAAATAAGCCTAATCAAGTGTGTGAATGCAGTTCTTCGCCTCTGCAAAGGATGCAACTTCCCTTGAGTTTCATCCTAGGGGAACCACGCTCCTCATTGCGGTACGTTGTTGAACTTGGTGTGAGCTGGTACAGCCATTCTGATGAAACTTGGCTTTCCATCAGCGTCACACAGATGAAGTTGTACCTGAAATACTGTGCTGGGGAGTGCAAAGGACCCAGAGCATGATCCGTCTGGATGATGGCGAGCTGGGTTTTTTCAGCCTCACCAAGAATGTGGGAAGGGGTCCCCTAGGAGCGATCTGCAGCTACTGAAAGGGCATTACAGAACACAAGCCAGTGATCTTAAGCTGGAGTACGTCGTATAGCAACAGCAGACAAAGTAACAGGGACTGGAGAGATTCAGGCTGTGCTGGGAAGGTTCTCTGGAAGTTTTTACTGAAACTGGTCCTATGCTTGAAAATAGCATATGTAAGGGGCGGAGTTTGGTGTTAATTACTTAAGGTTTCTGTGTCCTGACTTGTGGCTTTGAATACTGCACTTAACAGTGCTGTCTGTAATACATATTTAAACCTTATTAACCATGAACCTTCCATCAGTGACGTGTAAAGGCCTGGAGCTGTAATGTGTGATGGTTCTCTTGCATGTCTTTACAACTTGGAGATTATACTTTCAAGGCTCAGATTTTGTTCTGTTCTTTAGCATTCTTGGTACTATAACAGTTCTGCTGTTGTGAAAAGGCTGCACAGAGCAAAATAGGCAGAGTCCCTTAGTGTTTAACTGAGATTTGTATTTCATTAAATAGCCAGATACTATTTAAAAGTATTTGGTGGAGTTGCAGGAAAGCAGCTGGAGGGGACCTCTCAGAGCAGGGCTAACAGCAGCACCAGGCTGGGTTTTTGTGACTGTGTCTAGCCAAGCGTTGAGGACATGGGAGGATGGAGATCCCTTCCCACTGCTCTGGTGACCTGGTCCAGGGCTGTATCCCCTGCTGGGGAGGCTCTTCTGAGCACTCAACCTAAATCTGTGTTCTCCTAACATCTGGCCCAACCCCTCCCATGGAGCAGAGTGGAGGTTTCTCAGGGTGCTGGCCACAGGCCTCCTCTTATAGCCTGGCATGTTTTTTGCCTTATTGCGAATGAGAATGTTGAACATCCAGGACAGTTCCTGTGGTAACCCCCAGAATCTTTTCAGCAGGGCTGCATCGCCATTAATTGCTTCTTTGTGCTGATGCGGGGAGTTACTCTGCTCCAAGTGCTGAACTTTGTGCTTTGTCAAGGTAACCATGGCACCCGTAGGACCTGGTCCGTGGCTGTGTTGCCCAAGTTGTGCTTTCAAAGACTTAAGTTTTCTCTTTGGAATATGACCGGTTGTTGCTCTGTGTAGTCTGAAGTAGTGGTGTTAGTTCCTTTGGTGCTGGGAAGCTTGTATATAGCCTATATTCCATGTGTTCACCTTGCTTAGACATGCTAATCCCTACACATTTCTTTTCAGTGACCTTCCCCAGCTGCTTAGGGGCTTTGCTAACAAAGCTTAGATCACTGGTAGGACCTCAATAGAGGTGAGGCTTCAAGCCGAAATGGTGGTGTGTCTCTAGGCTCTTTTTCCCCTCGCTGTACAGGAGACTCACAGTCTGGCCTCCTGCTTTCCTTGAAGGATGAAGTAGCCTAATTCACTGCCATGGCCTTGCTTGTCCTGACAGTGCAGTCTCCTTGGGCTGTGTGCTGGAGCTGCTTTTCCTGTTGCCCTTTTTACAATGTGCAGGTTGGTTCTCCTCTACCATTGCAGTACATGAGAGCCCAGCGCTTTGGCCTGGAGATGGATGGAGCAGTGGCGGAGTGGCAGCAGCTCTGCGTGAGGCTGGTTGCAGAGAGAATTGTGGAGTGTCCTGAGCTGGGAGGGACCCACAAGGGTCATGGAGTCCAACTCCTGTCCCTGCACAGGACACCCCACAGTTCACACCATGTGTCTGAGGACCTTGTCCAGTCTCTTCTTGAACACTGTCGGGTGGGGGCTGTGACCCCTCCCTGTGGAGCCTGTTCCAGTGTCCAGCACCTCTGGGTGAAGAACCTTTTCCTCNACTCCAGCCGCTCCTCATCTGGCTTCCCCTCCAAACCCTCCACCAACTTCGTAGCCTTCTCTGGACACTCTCCAGTAGCTTTATCTCCTTTTCTCCTGTGTCCCCAGCCCTGCACACAGTGAATGCTCCAGGTGAGGCCGCCCCAGCGCAAAGCAGAGCTGCACAATCCCCTCGCTGGCCGTGCTGTGCTGGATGCACCCAGGGTGATGTGGGTTGCTCTGCTGGAAGCTGTGTATCTCAATACACCGCTTAAATGGATGAAAAACAACAGTCCTCAATGATTCTGTGCTGTGGTTGAGAACAGGTGATGGGTTTTTTGACAAATGCAGATTTTAATTTTTTGGGATTCCTGAGGAAATTGAAAGGACAGTGAGGGTGGTGAGAGCCTGGCCCAGGTTGGGCAGAGAGGTGGTGGATGAACCATCCCTGGAGACATCCCAGGCCAGGCTGGACGGGGCTCTGAGCAACCTGAGCTGGTGAAGATGTCCCTGCTCATGGCAGGGGTGGGATGGGGGAGCTGAGAAGATCCCTCCATCCCAAACTGTTCTATGAATTTAAGACTGTGCTGCTGCTTTCCTGCATTGATTATTGAAGTGGACTAGGCAGTTCCAGGTCCTGCTTATCCTGGAATTTCAGGGACAAATTAATTGCATTGCCCAATCATAGGGTCTGAACATAGTTAAATATGACTGCTATTCAAAACTCTCTTACACAGATGGACAAGGAGTTTGGGGGTAGTTCCCTTGTGGTTTGGCTTTTAATATTCAAAATGCTATGCTGAAATATTAAGGAAGTTGGGTTTATGCTCTGGACATCAAAGACAACTTGGGAATCCATAAATTGGTGTGAATAGTTGTTTTTGCTGACATGAACTATTTTCTGTGTAGCTTAAATGAGGAAGAATTTGGTCTAGTGTTAAAGAGTTTATTACTTTGCATACAGCAGTGTGGTGTGAGGCTCAATGTTCCGTATTTATCAAGTGCTACTAAGGGTTTTGTTAGGAGAAGACTTACAGAATGGCAAAGATCTCCAAAGTAATCAGGAGTTATTTTTTTCCCCTCATTTTATACGTAACAAATGAAATTGCCCTGGATCTTGTGGAGGGTCTCCCATCTAGTGGCTGCACTTGTGTGGCTCCTGGGGGTGTGGGTTTTTTGGACACTTAGGCCACTGACAGGTTAGTAATCAGCTTTTCTGTATTCAGTGTTTGTTATGAAGACAGAAGTTGGCTGAAGGATTTGGAAGAGTTGATCAAACTCAACTGCCTGGTTGAGGATAGGAACAACAAGGCAGAATGAGTCTGTAAAAATGACAATGTCTAAAAGGGTCTTTCTAGGTGGAGGTGGACGGTGAGTAAAAGAGGCTTTTGTGTCCTGTTGTGTTTTCTGCCAAATGCCCTAACACCAAGACAATAAGACCGATGTTCTAATAGCTTTACAACATGGGAGTTCAAGCTGTGTCTGCTAAATGTTTCCTAAACAAGGCAACTGCTGTTTCTGCTGAGTGATCCACTTTTTTTTCTCCACGCAGCGCGAGTGCATCTCAGTCCATGTTGGTCAAGCCGGAGTGCAGATCGGCAATGCCTGCTGGGAGCTGTACTGCCTGGAGCATGGCATCCAGCCCAACGGCACCATGCCGAGCGACAAAACCATCGGTGGAGGTGACGATTCCTTTAACACGTTCTTCAGCGAGACCAGTGCGGGAAAACATGTCCCTCGTGCTGTGTTTGTGGACCTCGAACCGGCAGTAATAGGTAAATACAGTGACCTGTGTAAGGGACTGTAGAATGTGCTGTAGGATTTGATTTAACTCACTTTTTTTTTTACTAAGGGATCCATTTCTCTAGTCCTGCAAAATGCTTTAAATTTTTTACTATGTAAAGCTTGCCTACATCTTCCTAGCGATGGAAAATACTTGGGTTTATGTTCACTGAGACTGGCAAATGTGCGCTCTGGAGCTCTGGAGTATTTAAATATTACGTTCTGCCAGCCTGTGGAATTAAATGGGTCTTTTGAACATGCCTCATGCTTTTGCTATGCAAGGAACTAGTTATAACCTCTTGAAACAATATGGGATAATGTGTACAGCAGTCAAGAGGAACCTTTTAAACAGATGTGATATGTATCATTAAGCAGATTTCTTTTTGTACCTTGGAATTATTCCTGTGCTTTCAAAAAAAATCTGCTACTTCTCTATAGCTTGAATAGTGCTTGCAGAAATGAGTCTCAATCACTAGCCTGAATTCAGGGACTTCCAAGCATGCACTTCACCTTCCTGCTGCCTTATCTTTCAATAATGATGCACTCTTATCCTGCAAATCAGTTGCATCCCAAGCTCTGGCAATGCTGGCTGGTGGTGTTCAGATGTGATCCCACACGTCAGTCCCATGTTCTGTGGTATTGGCTACACTGCCAGGTGAGCTCCCCGGTTTCCCAAGAGCCTTGTTCCTTGTGTCACACATCTTGGTTTTAGAATCTAGATTCATTTCAGTTGGAAGAGACCCTCAGGATTGAGTCCAACCACAACCTGACCCAACTATAGCACTAAACCATCTCCTTGAGAACCTCATCTCCGGTCTGTCCAACCCCTCCAAGGATGGTGACTCCACCACTGCCCTGGGCAGCCTGTTCCAATGCCCCACAGCCCTTTGGGGAAGAAATTGTTCCCAAGATCCAACCTCAACCTCCCCTGGTGCAATTTGAGGCCGTTTCCTGTGCTCCTGGCGCTTGTTCCTGGGGAGCAGAGCCCAACCCCCCTGGCTCCAAGCTCCTTTCAGGCAGTTCAGAGATCAGAAGGTCTCCCCTCAGCTCCTGTTCTCCAGGCGGAACCCCCCAGATTCCTCAGCCGCTCCCATCACACTTGTGCTCCAGCCCCTCACTAGCTTCATCATCTCCTCTGCACTTACCCCAGCACCTTAATGTCCTCCTTATGACAAGGGGCCCAAACTGATCCCAGGATTCAAGGTGGGGCCTCACCAGTGCTGAGTACAGTGGCACAATCACTTATCTTGTCCTGCTGGTGTGTGCCTGAAGTAATTCTGCTGGAGCCAGTTCTGGGGCTGTGTTGCCTTTAGGAGACATTTTGGACTCTCACAGAAGAGGTCTGTGGTGCTTGTGCAGTTGCTGTCTTCATCTTTCTGCAATACACAGAGTTGGGAAGGGGAGATGAGAGAATACACTTAGGCTACTTGTATGTACCCGAAGTGTGGGTTTCTTGCAATGTATTGTAACCCCCCAAACCACTTTCTGTGCCTAATGCAGCAGACTGAACCTCCACAGGAGGGCATGAGAGGGTGGGAGCGCTGAACTGATAACTTTAAAATGAGCCGAAGCGCCCTTGGCCATACACTGATATTCCCAGGAGCTGTGGCAGGTCTGGCTGTTTTCTTGAGCCTCGTGGCTGTTGCTTCCTCTGCTGCTGGCCAGGTGGTGGCTCTAAACAACCAGAAAAGGCTGAGAAATGAGGTGAGGAAGAGCAGGTGGCAAAGCTCTTGCCTTGCCTCTGGGGACAAATGGTACAAGGTTCCAGCACTTGAGAATGATGCAAGTGTAGCATGGGGAGATGGGCAAAAGGCTCTTATGAAATCCTTGGTAACACTGAAAAGGTTACAGCTCTTTGTTAAAGGTTATATCATGTGCCTTTCTAGGGACTGGCCTTCTTATTCCTGCCTTGCTTATTTGAAAATTATGGATCCAGTTTCCTGGGTAGGGCTGGCATGGCTTTTCCCATTCATGCAGCATGTCCCTCTGCACTGTGTTTGAGAAAAAAATAAATCTATTGTGCATAAAGCAGCAGCAGCTGCTGTGTGTGCACCAGGGATTTCTGGAGCTTCCAGACAACCTTCTCCAGGTCTTCCTTCAGGACCGTCATGACTCGTGTTGCCTCTACCAGCTTTTACTTTAGGTTCTGTATTTTACCCTTCTAACCGTATTTCTCCTTCATAATGTGGAGTGGTAATGCAGAAAGTCTTGAAAACATTGATATTTTGAATGCTAGACTTCTCCAAATTATTTTTAATCCTGTGCAGCTTGGAAAATAACTTTAGAGTATTGGATTGCAAACTGCAGTGGTAGCTGGCCAGTCTAAATTGCTTCAAATAGTAACTGTATTTTAAAATTTCAAATTCTATTTATCTTTGTCTTGTTCGCTCTTTTTCAGATTAAAAAAGAATATATGCAAACAGGCAGCTTCATCTGTAGTTAATAAAGCTCTTTGCTTTCCACCTGATTTTAATTAAAGGATGCAGAACTGTCTTAGCACACAACTCGAGAGTGGCTTGAGCTAAACCAGAGACAAAGCTTTGCTGAGCGTCTTTGTACCTTTGTGGTAGGACGGAGCTTTAGTCTGCTAGATGTAAGTGCATATTTCTGATAACTGGTGGAGATAATAACTCTAAATCATTCTCCAAATCTGCAGCTAGTGGGCAAATGCTGTGTTCATTCACAGTTTCCTTATAACACAGCCAGTTGTGCTGTATGCTTAATAGTTGAATAACAGGATATTTCTACAAGAGCATCTCCTGTTCCTTTTGAAAATTCTTCTCTAACCTTGGCAGAAAGTACAATTAAGGCAGAGAAGGGGACAAGTGAGCAGTGCAGGCTCTGCCCACAGCTGCAGAAGCAATAAGGGAACATCCTGAAGGGGTGGAAAATAAGGGGGAAAAGCATTATTTCAGATGCCGATCTGCACAGTTGTCCTTAAGTTGTCCTAAACTGTGAAAGAATGATTCTGCTGCTACAGTTCAGTTTTAAATTACTCTGGCAGGTCAAAAATTTAGACATATAAAATGGGACAGTTTCTTAAGCAGTAACTTCAGTTTTCTTGGTTACTGAGCATTTAGTCTGTGCTAAGTATTGCATTGCCTATTCATAGGTAGAAATCAAGCTGCTTTTTCTCCCTAAGGGTTTAGGTCTCTTTTTCTGGACACCCTCAGGAGTTTGAAAAACCTGGTCTACATAAAAATATAGCTTCTTATAAGTGATTCATTTTGTCTCCCCAGATGAAGTTAGGAATGGGACGTACAAGCAGCTCTTCCATCCTGAACAACTGATATCTGGTAAAGAAGATGCGGCAAATAACTACGCTCGAGGTCATTACACAGTTGGGAAGGAGATAATTGATCTAGTTCTAGAGCGTATCAGGAAACTGGTAAGACTTTTCTTCACTGTATGCTCTTAAACTTCTTTATCCTGTTTTACAGGATTTGGAAATTAGGTTATCAAAACTACATAGCCCTATGAATTGTGCTTTAATTCATTCCATGGTAGGAGAATCTGTGGACTTAGTCTGCATCTGTTTTTATTCTTAGCCAGCTGAGAATGGTAGGATCGTTCCTGTCAGATATGACTTTTAAGTGGCCTAAAATGCTGATGAGGTGCCCAAAACTTTATAGTTCCGTGTTGAAGTTCAGAGAGCCAGGACTGAGAATTGACTTGTATAGTTCCTGCTGGAAAAGGGTTTGTCTCTGGCTGGGGCTCTTGCAAGGAAGTTTAAATAGGAGTGTTTACTTCTGTGGTTTAGACTTTTCTTTGCATTTCCTGCTGTTATAATTTCTGAATTAGTTTTATGGTAATAATGGTAGAAAAGGAATAAATATCAGTAAGTTGGGATGTTTCAGGCTCCCCAGTACTTTGATCATGTGACAAATTCATGAAGGTGGCAGGTTACAGTTCCATTTTTAGGGCTGCTAAGCATGTACTTGACTAAATCTGTGTCACAAAGGCAATGAATCCTCATTGCACAAAAAAGCCCACATATACTTCTGGTGCTTTAATATGGAATGCTAAATGAGTCTTCCTGAAAAGTCCATCTTTTGCAGATCAAAACTGATATTATTCCCAACACCTGGCTGCAACTGTCTCTAATTAAAGCCAAGATAATTTTGCAGCAGGCTGTACTTTGACCTGAAAAATACGGTCGTAATTTCTCTTAATGAGAGAAGTGCTGTCAGTCCTGGGAATCAAGCTCAGCATCATGTGGCACTTCGTTCTGAGGACAAGGCAGTCTAGTTTCTTCATCTGAGGAGACCAAACCAGAATGGTGCTGTAATACATTTTGACAGCTTGCTTCCCTGAGCTATGTGCTTGCAATTCATACAGGATTAGCGATAGTTCTGGGACAGAGGATTGCTCTGTTTTTGTGCAGGCAGAGAATGTTAAATTGGTGTAAGGAATGGATGGCCTGTAGTTCTTTGAATGTTCTTTTCTTGGTCGTTGTTAATGGCCTTGGTGTGAGAATTGGGGGTAGGGGAAGTCTTGAAGTAGTAATTTGAAGCAGAGAGGTCACCTTCTGATATGTAGGGGGCATAAGAGAGCCAAGAATACAGTGGTTTTTATGGGGCATCTCCTTGATTATCAGTGAATGAATCAAATTCAGTATTGTTTCCTTGAAGCCTGAACAGTTGACATGTGTCAGAATTCAGAATTGTCTTTCTTGTGCTTGTTTTGGGATTCTTAATGTCTACCCAATGGCTTTAACACACGTTTTCTCTTGCAGTCTGATCAATGCACTGGCTTGCAGGGTTTCCTGATTTTCCACAGTTTTGGGGGTGGCACTGGCTCAGGTTTTACTTCCCTGCTGATGGAGCGGCTGTCAGTTGACTATGGGAAAAAATCGAAATTGGAATTTGCCATCTACCCTGCGCCCCAGGTCTCGACAGCTGTTGTTGAGCCGTACAACTCCATCCTGACCACCCACACCACGCTGGAGCATTCCGACTGTGCCTTTATGGTTGACAATGAGGCCATCTATGATATTTGCCGTAGGAACCTGGACATTGAACGCCCGACCTACACCAACCTCAACCGCCTCATTGGTCAGATAGTCTCTTCCATTACCGCTTCCCTCAGATTCGATGGTGCCTTGAACGTGGATCTTACTGAATTTCAGACTAACCTGGTGCCTTACCCTCGTATCCACTTCCCGCTGGTAACGTATTCTCCGATTATTTCGGCAGAGAAAGCCTATCACGAGCAGCTCTCTGTGGCAGAGATAACCAATGCTTGCTTTGAGCCCTCCAACCAGATGGTGAAGTGTGACCCCCGCCACGGCAAGTACATGGCCTGTTGTATGCTGTACCGCGGGGACGTCGTCCCCAAGGACGTCAATGCTGCTATCGCTGCTATCAAAACCAAGCGCACGATCCAGTTTGTGGACTGGTGCCCTACTGGTTTTAAGGCAAGTCTCAGTTAAATCATGGTTTGTTTGGTTTTTTTTAATATAGATTTCTCATTCACTGTTGTGTGCTTGTGAAGGGTGCTTTCTCATTAAGATGTTGTGGAGGTACCTGATTTGTATCTTGAGAAGTGGAGACTTATGTTCTTACACAGAGCTGAGTGAAACATTATTTAACTACTGACTCACAGAGTCACAGAATGTCAGGGATTGGAAGGGACCTCAAAAGCTCATCCAGTCCAATCCCCCACCGGAGCAGGAACACCCAGATGAGGTCACACAGAAGGTGTCCAGGCTGGTTTGAATGGCTGCACAGAAGGAGACTCCACAACCTCCCTGGGCAGCCTGGGCCAGGCTCTGCCACTCTCACCATGAAGAAGTTTCTTCTCATATTTAAGTGGAACCTCCTGTGTTCCAGTTTGTCCCCATTGCCCGTTGTCCTATCGTTGTTTGTCACCGAGAAGAGCCTGGCTCCATCCTCCTGACACTCACCCTTTACATATTCATAACCACTAATGAGGACTCCTTTGATTATAGTGGCTGTGAAACACTACAAAAATCCTCATGATCTCTTCTGCTCTTCATTCAGGTTGGCATCAACTACCAGCCACCGACGGTGGTTCCTGGTGGTGACCTGGCCAAAGTGCAGCGGGCGGTGTGTATGCTGAGCAACACTACGGCCATCGCCGAGGCGTGGGCTCGTCTGGACCACAAGTTTGATCTGATGTATGCCAAACGGGCCTTTGTTCACTGGTATGTTGGAGAAGGGATGGAGGAGGGGGAGTTCTCAGAGGCTCGGGAAGATTTGGCTGCGCTTGAGAAAGATTATGAAGAAGTGGGCACAGACTCAGTGGATGGAGAAGATGAAGGTGAAGAATATTAAATACAACAAAGTGAATTGCAAGTCTTTGCCATTTTACTGCCTCTTCAGTAGCGGTGTAAATCATGTCAAATAATTGAAATAAACTTAATTCAAGACATTTGGTAGTGTCCAAAGACTATGTATGTTCATTAAGTATATGCAAGTAGTCAGTAGTCCAGGAGACAGAATTTTTCTGAGGAAGATAACTGAATAAAATATTCATGCCATAATTAGATAAGTTCTTGTCCTTAAAGCATTGCTATTTGAAGAGCTAATAGTGCATATTTTCCCCTAGAATACAAGGCTAGAATATGCTTGAGCTTTTGGTGGAGGATTAGTTAGCTACATGTTTTTCAAGGCTCCAAAGTTGGTGTCACAACAGGCAACAGGAACTAGCCTTGTATTACCTTTAAGAAAAGATGCAACACCTTTAAAACCAGAGGCCATTTGAGTGAGTTTTCTCTTAGACTTAGCATGGGTCAGTGTCTTAGTGATGCTGTAGCCTGGAAGAGGAAGAGATGTCAGGAAAGGGTGTGAGGAACCTGCTGCTTCTCTGGTGGTTGCTCTGGTGCTGCTTTGTCCTCACACAAAGCAGCTGCAGTTCCTATCTGCTGGTTGTGTGGAGTCAGCCTGTGGCCTGAAGCTGTCCGGAGCAAACTCTCTGGGTTAGCTGGCCAGGATTAAGCACTAGTTTTCCCTAAAACTAATTATTTTGCAGAAATAATTAGTGCATGGGTTCAGATGTGCAAATTAGAACATCCTTCTGCCTTCTGTGTGAGCTGATGTAACAGGAGAGGATTTGGCTAATCAGGTTATCTTCACATGTGGGCAAAGCCTCTGTCTGAAACCTCCTACCTGGGCTGAGTGGGGGCCTGGGGACACAGGGCAGCGATCCACAAACCACAGAACCTGTTTCTAAGCTGGTGTCTCTGGGGAATCTCTCCCACAGAAGCAGCCAAGGTGCAATAGGCAAATACGTTAAGATGCTGACTGAATACTGCATGTGATTATAAGATACCAAAGTCTGACTCCAAGACTAGATCTGAGCTAGAGAATTCCTCCCTGTCCTATTTGGACCTTATTTATACTCCTCCTGATTTAATAGCGGAGCATGACTTGGGGCAAGCCCTGCAGCCTGTGTTAGCGATGAGGATGCACAGACCTGCTCAGCAGGAGTCTTGGCTGTGGTATGAAAAATGTCCAAATGCCTGTATGAGAAACCTACGGTGCTCTGGTGATGCTGCAGGATTTGACATCAGCTCATAAACTGGGGATCTTTCCTGAACCTCACTGTTTTAACTGTGCCTTGGGTGCACCCCTTCTACTAAAAGGGGGTATTGTTTTTAATTTAGATTAACAGGCTGCTGTTGTTTGAAGGTCTAACAGAACAGCCTGGTCTGCAAGGGCTGACCAGTCATTTCCTTAGGCTGAAAACCTGTTGTCCTGAATTATTGTTTGTGTTCTTGTGGCCATTGGGTTGAGTCAATCCGATTTGAAATTAATCTGACTTATTGGATATGAAAGTCACTGATTCTATGTAGATGGAGAGAACAATCTCCAGGCTTTATAACCTAGATGAGCGCCTTGGACTGTCTTGTCGGTCATGGTCTTGTGCAGAACATACAGATCTGTGTCAGTCGCACCTCCTGCTGTTCAGTGTAGCTGAGCATGTCTGATGTTTCAGTGAGTTTCTCATTTGCTTATGTTTTATGTTCAGGGGTAGACATAAGTGTAGAGAACTTTAAGTCCTGTTGAATAACTTATTTTCCTACTTACTGGATGATTAAGCAAATGTGCTGGGCACAGCCCAAGAGACAGTCACATTCACTGCAAGTCAGACTGACTTCATTTCAGTGCACGCATTTTGATTTTTAATGTAATGGCAGTGCCCCGGGAGGAATATGCAAAGGGCTGTTTCATGCCTTACGGGTGTCTAGATCTCCGGTGTAAAACCTTATACTACAATACCAGCAAATCATGAAGAATGTTGTGTGGCTAAAAGTGCCAGCACCATAATTTACTTTAAAAGTTGTGTATTGGGGTTGTGCAGGAGTAGATTTCTGAACTGGCTTTCAGTGTGATCTTCTAGCAATGATTTGGCTCTTCTCTCTGGGATTCTTCATTTTGTTGTTTGAGGCTGGCATGCTTTGTTTCCTGCTGATATTGTCTGGGTCTTTTTAGGGGATTACCCTTATTTAGAACACTGCTGCTTATGTGATGGGAATTGGTTTGCAGTGTGTCAAAATGTTTTATCTGGGCACATACGATGATGGGTCTGTGCAGGACACAGCACTCCAGCATCCTTAGAAAAGGCTTGTGCATATTGAATGCCGAGCTCTTCGAAAAACCTGGGCTGACAAGGGAATCTCATTCAGCGTAGGCTTTAGATTCGAGATGCATTATGCTTTTAATTTTTAAAAATGACATGTAGTGCTACTTTGCAAAGATGGTCAGCTGAAACACAACAAGCATCCACTGGTGGAGGGTTTGACAAGAGATGCTGTGTCACTTGTTAGCCATGGGACTGATGCTGAAAATACATTATACATTCTCGGTCTACATCATACTCAGATTTTCTTTATATTGGCATTAAGAAACGCTGTTGTGTTAGTGGGCAGTTAGCTCCCAGTGTAGGCATCTGCATACTGAGCCGAGATGGTGTTTTTCTCAGATATGAAACCAAGATAATTACAGCAGGAAAATCCTGCTTGAACTGCTCTTGCTTCAGCAAGAATCCTTAACCATGTTATACTCAACTGTCTGTATGGTTGAATTAACAAATGAGTGGTTTATCAGTTTTCTGAAATGTGGAAGAGATCCTATAATGAATTAAAATTTGAGCGTACAAGTGAATACCTGAAACTTGCAGAGGTTAAGATTAGCTGTCACTTAAAAGAAAATGCTTTCTTTACAGTCTGCGAGCCTTTCTTTAATTCTCAACTTCAAACGCGTGTTTTATTTGGGAAGAAATCTCCACAGATCTGCTTTGAAAAGTCATGTGCCTGTTGGCTTGGCAGAAGTGCAGGCATTATCTCGGGGTAACTAAATATATCTTTACCTGTGTGGTGACACAGCTTTCTCTGGTATTGAGCTTGGCAATTAATAGCTGTCACCTGGTACGGAATAACTCCTGTGACTCACTGAGTGGAGGTGGAGGAAATGAGCTGGAGCCTGTGGCGGTTGCTACAAACTTTATTGTAAATTGTTCGGCGTATCTGTGAGATCTGGTCTAAGGTGCTTCTGGTGCCATTCCAGGGCAGTGCGGAGCAGCAGAATCTGATTTCCACCCACTCTGCCCTCTGAATAAGCAATATGAATACCTTTGAATGGGTTAATGTCTATATTATATATATAATTATGTACATTTCTATAGTAAGCACACCACAGTGTAATTGGACGATAAAAATCTGTTTTAGCTTTATGGACAGTATAGATAACATGCACACATCGGCCTGTGCTGCCACCTTCTCCATATAGAGCGGCTTTTTCTCAAATAAAATTCAGAAAGAGCTTTTGTGCCTCGGATACTTCAAACCTTGCAGATACCATTCACTAGCAGCCTGTTGCTGAAAAGCGTGAATGTATTTAGGAGAGCACAGCTCTTTGGAGTTAGTGAGACTGTCATTGAGAGTTCATAAAGAAACAACAGGGTGACTCCATTACTCTGGTGGAAAAAGTAGAGGTAAGATAGCAAATTATGCTGCTCTTGGCAGTGTTTTAGGAAAATACAAACCGTTATCTGAGGAAAAATGGATACTGTGACTTGGTGTTAAAGAGTCTCCGGCTTTACCTTCTGTCTTTCTCCACAGCGTAGCAGTGAGGAGTCAGAAAATGTCTCGTGAGCAGTTTAGAGCGATTCCTGTGAAAATATTGAGGACGCAGTAAAAAAGCCGAGGGAATCGCAGTGTCAATTCATGCCTTGGTCGGTGTGCTGCTGGAAATGCACGTGTAGGCTTGGTTGCCTTGTCCTGGGCCTTCTGTTGCCATCCTGCTCTCACTGTGGTGAGTTCTCCAGCCCAAGGCAGGTGTCATCTGTGCTCGACGCTGCTTTTCAGTCAAATCCACCTGAATATTGGAACAGTGCAGATCTCAACATCTGAAACGCAGCGCTGCATCTCCCCTGATGTTTTTAAGTGCCTGTGTTTCTGCCAAATAAAACTGTTTGCCTTTGCACAAGGTCATGTTTTCCTTTGTGCAGGAGATGCTTCACGAAAGCAAAACTGCAGTTGTCGCTATTTATAATGCAGAGCTATTTTAATAAGCTTTTTCGCTTTCCTTGCTGAAGTATTGTAGCAACCGAAGTTTCAAATTACTTTGCAGATTTTTTTTTTTTTTGCTCAATGCATTTGTACCTTTGAATTTATTTCTTTATCAAGCTTTAAAAGTTTGGGGAGAAAACTCGGGTACAGTACTAAATGTATCTTGTATAGGAACTGTGAATTACTAGAGGGTGGGAAAGCACAGAGAAGAATAATTAAGGCTCCTGTCAGGAATAAGATGCTGGATTAGGTGACTCCTGATCTCACGAGTCCTTATGTCATGTTTATAAGGAATTACTCCAAAAGAACACAAGGCCTGGGCTTATAAACAAATTCAGCAGTAAAGAGCTGAAGAACAATTTTCCATCATATTGCACAACTGCCCTGGAAGTGCTGTAGGGATTTTTGGTGGGTATTGGCAAGGTGATAATGATTAATCCTGTCCTATCTGGGGCTGAACTAGAGGGAGGGCTGTAACTTCCAGACTGTGCAAAGACTTTGATCTACAGATTTCTTGTAAAAGTTGGGCCGGAGGATTAAAGGTTTGTGGTCTCAACTGGCTGTTAATGGAGAGAAGGAATGAGAGCCTAATGAAGTGGGAGAAATTATGTTGCTCTGAAGGTATCGTAGGTGCCGGCTGATGAGAGGCTGAGAAATACCAGGAGACTAAATCAAAGCAAAAAAAAAAGGAAGAAACAGTGAACTGAGTCATTTAAAACCCCGTCTCTTCATCTTTCTGATGTTTGTCCATTGGCATTCTGAGGATGCTGCTTTCCATGGCCACCTTCATGTGACATAGAACACGTTATTTTGTTTAAAGATGTTCTTCTTGTGACACGGGCCGGTTTCCCCAGCGATATTGTCAAACTTGCGGTCATTTTTCAGGGGGACGTTTCACAGCTGCTCGGCAGCATCGGTTCGGTTTTCCTGGTTTGCATCAAGAGCACTTGAGCACAAAGTTCAATTCTTGTTTTCAAATGCTTACGAGAAAACAGCTGTAAATACCAAGTGTGAGGGTCTGGAAAACATTCCAGAAGCATTTAGGAAATAGTTTTTTCTCATATTTAACACAGATCTTTAGAAATGCAGGAAGACTTGGGAAGTCTTAAGTGAATTACTCATTCTGAGAAAAGAAATGCATCTTAGTCCCTTGAAAATTAGGTATTCCAATCCACAAGATGAGCTTGGTTCTGCTCTAAGGTCTAACCCAGGCTTCCCATGTGATACCGGTAACTGTTTCTGTGAGTGGTCTCTCAATTTTGGTGCAATATGTGCAACAGTAATTGTGTTACATCAACTGCAAAATTAAGTGGGTTTGGAGGCTTTGAAGAACACGAGTTTTGGCCTTCGTGGGTTTCAAAAAGTGGGGAGGGAGTTTTGATCATAGGCAGGAATACTTACATTCACTTTACAAGATCAGATGGTCATGGAGAAGCTGAAAAACATTTTCAAGACAACTTTACAGGCTTGAATCTGTCCATATGGACAGGATCCGAGCTCCGGAAGGGCTGTCCCTAACGTGTTGCATTAATACTTGTTCGGCATTTCTCCCGCTTCAGCTTTGTCACTTTTCGGAGGCGCTGGGTGACGCTGAGCTCCTGTTACACTGCGGGCAGGGCCTGTTTCCAGCCCTTCCTTATACTTGAAAGTGAGTTACCTCTAATCCGAGGTAGGTGCACTGGGAGTCTTCTGCAATATCAAGAGGATTAGGAGAAATAAGATTAAACGGACAGGGTGCTTCTGTCCATTCTAGATGGATAGGTAGAATTAAGTGAATTTCCTAAGTGCCTGTTGAAGGCCTAAGGTGTCAAGTCCAGGACTGTGCGTTCAACTCCTAGAGACTTGAATTGGTACAATGGCTCAGACACTTTGAGAATCTGTCCTTACACTGCACTTTTAATGCCACTTTTGTGCATTTCTCTAAGACAAAGACCCTATGAGGTTGCTGGTTGTCAGCGTTCCTTTTTCAGAGGCGGCTGCTGCAGGCGACTCGTTTCAGCGCTTCAGATGAGGGATGAATCCCGAGCTGCGTTCTTCATTCTTCGAGAAGGCTGCCAAGACCTTCAGCATCTTCATCTTTTCCTTTTGTTAGAGCTCTTTTTTAATCCCTACAACTGTCAAACGCCTTTCATAGTCTTGCATCATTACCGCTTGCAAAAGCTACTTATCAGTCACTTATACTGAATGTGGGGATCTTTGTGGCTTTTCAGTTATTTCAAAATCCAGTCTGTAGAACCTGCCTTGGGTCTGCATTGTTTCCAAGAGGTGTTAATGGACCCGTTTGAGCCTGGCATTGTTTGCCAGCAATTCTGGGGTTGATCTTGGGCAGTTCTGCACCAATTGTCGAAGCTGCGTCCCATGCCAAGTTGTACGTTTGTAGCTGCTGTTAAACCAGCTTAACTGCTGGCTATCGCTGTCCCAGGCCTCCCTCTTTTCTCACCCATGCAATCGTGTTTTTGCTCTTATGCTGCCTCTGGCTCTACATTTTCTGTTTTATTGGCTAAAACTCCTTATCCCCACTTGCAGAATGGAGGATGCAGTTTTCTTTTGCTGTTCTGAATGAAGATGGCTCAGTGTGGGCTCAGCTGGAGCAGGATCAGGGACCATTGGGTTCTGTGGCTCAGCCGCAGCTGATGTTGAACCCTGGGCTCGACTGTTCTCTGACCAGGACAAAAGGGTTTCTGCCTTTGTTCTTCACAACTTATACTGAGTGTTTATATGGAAGGCAAAAGCATGTACACGTATGTATGGAAGTGTCCCAGTCACGTCTCCATGTAGGTTATAGAACGGTTTCTGCCATTGCCCACAAACGCTTTTGAAAATGGTGTTAATGTCTTGCAGGAAGCACATATGGCACCCAGAAATGGAGAGTTTCCTTTTTGGGGACTTCCCTCATAATTCAGGCAACAGTTCCTGGCAGTTCTACGCAGAGTCCTCTTCTGTTTCTTGTTTTACTTCTTGCTGCGTGTTTTGTGTTTATCTTCTCTCTCTGTTTTCAAATTCTCTGTCTGTTTTTTTCACTTGTTCACTGCTGTTGCAGATATCAACAGTGTGTTTTAATTTCCAGCTTTGTCTATTACAGCATATGTGCACTGGCTTCATTATCTTCACTGCCTACAAGTATTTGAATGTCTAGTGAGTGTGTCTGCATGTGTTAGATTTGCCTGATGAGGCTGAGTGGGGTAGCTCGACTGCATATTGATTTAGATCTTGTTTACTTTTGATTCTATTTATCAAATACTCATACGTGGTTATGACAGGCACTTCTCTAAAACACCCATGTGCTGACGCACCCATTTTTTTGCTAATTGTAGGTGCTGGCAGATCAAGAGCAATCCTTGCTGTTGTCCTTGTGGTCACTGGAAAGCTTTTGTTGTTGATGTTCAGTCTTGTACTTCCTCACAAAAGATGCTCTAAATTCTGTTGGAGACTTAGAAACTTCTACATCATCTTCATCAGATGTGCATGGTCCGAACACAATAAGCCAGGCTTACCTTGCCAAAATCTGAGGGCCTGATTTATTTTGGTTGTTTATTGAGTGTGGAGCTCCTCAGTTCTCTCCATTGCCAGGTTGTTTGATCACATCCTTTCCCCTTGGAACGCCTTCTGGCTCCCCAGCTGGTTTCAAACCTGCGTGCCATCTACCAGACTCTGTATCGGCCTGCCTTGTATGATTCATGCGGTTTCTCACCACCTTTGCTTTGTTAACATTGTCACCTTTGTCATCAGTTTTGCCTGAAATATTTTCTCTGCTTTAATTCATGCAGCTCTTGCACATTCTCCAATGTACCTGGGCAACCTGTAACTATTTCTGCGTGTTTCAATCCCTTCTGGAAGCAGTTTTCCCATGGCTCTTCATCACTGAAGAATGACAGTGGTTTAAAACGCCAAGTTTTTCTTCTATTCTGACTCCTTGTCTCTTCAGCCTTGGACTGTACATTTTTAGTGTATTTTAAGTGACTTTGTCCACACTTGCTCTTTGGAACCTGGATAGTAGTGTGGGGGCAGTGAGGGTTTGGGCAGTATCTGCATATTTGGACATAAATCCATCCCAAATGCAGCTGCAGGTCACTCGAGCACAGGGGTCCCCTGAATCCCATTGCGCAAGCTCATGAAGTCTCCTTATTGCCCCTTCAATGTTGTGTGTCCAAAAGCAAGTGGGTCCTGGAGCACATGTCTGGGTAATCAAGGGGGATTTCAGCTGTAGCAGAGGTGGGAAGCTTGACTAGGAACAAGATTTGTTAATTAAACACTCTGCAAAACCAGCCTTGCCTGGGCCTGTGTAGGATCCGTTGCGGAGAGGAGGGCAGTGGTTTATCAGTGGGGTTGTGACAATCGCCGCTTTGTGTCACCGAAGGTACCATCTTCTGTGGTTGTGTGTGTTGTGTTTTGTTGGTGTGGGGTGTTTTTTGGTGTTTTAGTGCTGCTTCTACTCACCCTTGTGCAGAAACCACAGCCGAGTTCAGATACTTTCGGGGGACCAGTCGTGCTGGCACTTTGTTTCATTGCAGCCGAGGCGTTAGGGGTGGAGAAGCTGCGTCTTCCTTTCCGAAGTAGTTTTTTCTTTTTCTAAGAAAAAGATACGCGTTGGTTTTATGCATCATGGCAAGTTGCGTTTCCCATGTTGCTCTGTTGTGTTGCCAGGGCTTCAGAGTGGGGTTCACCTTCCCAAGCACCGAGGTCTGGCGCTGAACTCGAGGCCTCCTGTACAATGTAGAGAAAGAAGGGGATTTCAGAGTGAGGTTACTCTGACCTATTTTAAACACCCGCTTCAGCGAGGGTGAGGCTTTAAGGTTCAATATCCTGAGTGCTCCATCGATGACCGGTCCCTTGTCGGCCTCCACACTTCACCGGAAGGATCCCACCCTGTGCCCGTCCTGCCCGGAGCAGGTTCTGCCCAATTTGCCATTAGCAATGCCGAAGAGCAAGGAGGTACAACCTGAATTTGTTGAGCGTGACTCAGCGGCTGCCCGAGAGCGAAGCGAGGCGTGTGAAACGGCGCCTCGGCTCCGCCGTCCTGCGCTTCCTACGGCTGTGGTTTGCTTATCCTGGTTCGTACGGCAGCCTGGCCGAGGATTCGGAGTAAGACTTTACTCAGCCTTTAATAGCACCTAATGATAGAGTACAGGGCTTGGAGAGTTTTATTAATAAAAGTAACGCTGGAGGCAGTTGCACAACTGCAGAGGTGTAATATTTTAGGCCCCCACATGCTCGCCAGCTGTTTTTACCTGTCTGTTGATGCAGCCCCCGCTCGGTGCTGTATGCAGCTGTGGGGTTTCCGTCCTCCGCTCGGTTCTTGCCCACAAGCCAGGCTCAGGTTTCCTGCTCCCCCTTCGGCACGGCCCCTCTCACGGTTTCCTGTAGCTGACATCTTTGGCAGTTTGAAGAGTTAAGAGCTCGCGGTGCTCGTGAGGCTTCCCCAGCGTGTCGAAGGTGTCGCGGAGACACGGAGCAGGGCAGCGGCTTGGAGCGCAGCTCCTGGGAGAAAAGCGAAAAAACGCCGGGGGGATCTATGTGTCGAAAGCAAAGTTTCTCTTGTAGCAAATTTGCCAGCAAAGTACCTAATTGTGCATCTCGCAACACTTCTGCTGAGGCTCAGGAGACAATGAGACAAACAGTCTGGGTATGTAGCATCAAAGCAAGAGTCAGTATGATGTCTGTGAGCTGGAAGCTGTGCTTATAAAATGCCCGTAACCTGCTATATCCAGAATACTCCGTATTTCTAACCAGGATCCTGAGACCGTGGCAGCTCTACACCAATAATCCTTTTTCTCAAGGACTGACATGCATCAGCATCTCTGGGAGCAGCTTTCTGGAAAATGTAAAACCCTTTTCTGGCCTTGATGATGAAAGTCAAACTGCTCTGCAGGCTTGCACAGGCTGCTGGTTTGCCCAGGAAAACTGGTTTGGTTTGATCCATCAGAGATTCTGCTTACTAAATCTGTTTGTTCCCAGGAACCTATTTTCTTAAAGAGCCGAGCGGCTCAGCGTATTTCCCTCCCTGCCCTGTATTGTGATCATCAAAACACACAGTATTTTAATTAGGCCAGACTCTCTGCTGATGAAATGAGTGCTTTGACTTCAGTGGAGTTTCACTTATCTGCGACTTGTAAAAAAACCTGACTGTAAACTCTATATTTGGTGCTGCCTCTGGACATGATGGTCTAAAACCTGAACTCTCATGGGCAGGATCTCCCTGGTTTGCTTCTGGCTCATTCTCGAGTGAAGCTTGTGTAATATTAGCATCTTTTAAGTATGGCTAATTGCAGAATCCCTGGGAGGGGTTTGGTTAGATTTTCAGTATTCAAAGTGCAGATATCCTGTGTCTTCTCTTTCCTAAAGCTCCTCTCGGTGTTCCTCTTGTCCCAGGCTGGTGCAACCAGCCCTCAGTGGGTGCCGGAGGACCTGGCTGCAGTAAAAGCTCTTTCTGCGATGCAGGATTAAACCGAAGAGGTTCGCGGTCACTGGGATGGAAGGTGCGCTCTCCTGCCTGTTCCCAGCGCTGGAATCCACAGCGTGTGCCTGGGAACAGATGGGATGCGGTTCAAAGTGACCGAGGATCAATTTGAATTAAAGCTGGCTTATCCAGTTCAAAGAGAGTAATTCCAGTTATCAGCCTTTGTCTCAAAAGGAAAAGTGGTCTAGGGATAGCATGGGCATGTATATAAAAAGGAAAAATATTAATCTTTGCAGTGTCTGAATTGGATATATAAATGTGTCAATGGAGGCCTGGTGAACAAAGTGCTCCATGGAGATGCTGGCTCTGCAGAAGGGTAGAAAGTTCATAGTATGGTTCCCATCCAAGAAAGCACCAAAGAGGATGAGCTAAATATCCCGACAGGTTGCTGGGACTTCCTGCAAACAGATTATACGTGAAGAAAGCTGTGTGTGAAGGGTGCTGGATGGATGCTCCGCTCAGAGCGCTGAACACTGAACTGCAGCAACTGGGGAAATTCTGCTCGCTGGGAACGAACATAACCAGCTTGAAGAAAGCCTATCTAACGAAAGGTTTTAATTAATGACAGTCAACTGAACCACGAAGAAGGAATGTCTGCATTCTCATTCCAACCGAGTGAAATCTCCTTTCTGCAGTTTGCGCTGCTTGTAATACTTGGGGAATTCATCACAGCATCCAGAGCCGCTGATTTCCAAGCCAGGCGGTGCTGTGCCGTGTTAATCCCCCGAACACAACAAACGCTGCAGATGTCGCAGCAGCAGGAGGATACAAGAGCGGGCAGCGAGCAAAAGCACACGTTTGTGGGGATGAAGCGTTTCCATTAGCAGGTAGCAAGGTGGAAAGACAAGATGCTCAATGGGGTGTGCAGACCCTCCGGGGCTTCCTGCTCACCTTAAATCTCTGTCTTAGCCAGACCTGAGTCACTTGCCTTCCCTTCAAGGCACCTGCTTTTTATCCCTGGGTCAGCTCTTGATCTCCCTGCTCTGCTCACTTTTAGATCTCGGTTGCAAGCGCTTTGTCTTCTCCATCATAACTTCCCAGGTAAAGGATCTGTGTCTTGAGTGTTTTTCCATCAGACTCCCATGGGAGGCCTTTGTATGCGACTGTATCAGCAGAAACAGCCCTGCTAAACTTGGGCCTTCCAGCTCTGGCAGAACGAGGCCTCGGGGAGTCGTTACCAAAAAGACTTGATTTGTCGTACACCAGAAAACACCACCGGTGTTTAAGCATCCTTGAAACTCTGAGGGAAACTCTCAGGCCCGAAGTCACAAAAGGAGCGTTGCCCAAAGTGTTCTCCTTTGTGCCAGAGACCCTCGAGTTCTGGATGTGATGCAGAGCAGCTGTTCCAAGGCGATTAAGCAGATGAGTTCACTCTCCAGGTTGTGGTATTAGGTGATTTATCCTGGAGGTTCTGGTGTAAAATGAAAGCGGGAAAATAGATGTGGTGTATTTCTACGTATATGGCTTGAGATTTGTCTAAACTCGCTACTGCTTTTGTACAAGGAAGTGGGTTCATTTACTTGTTGACTATAGCTACAATTCAGCGAAGGAAATGGCAGGAGCCTCTTCTCAGAGCTCAGGGATGTCTGAGATGCTCCCGATGGCTGAAAACCTGACCAGGGTGAGACCCCCCCTGCAGTGCTGGGTCCTCAGCACAGGACACACATGGACCTGCTGGAGAGGGGCAGAGGAGCCCCAGAAATGATCCGAGGCTGGACCAGCTCTGCTGGGAGGACAGGCTGAGAGAGCTGGGGGGTTCAGCTGGAGAAGAGAAGCTCCGGGGAGACCTTAGTGTGGCCTTTCCGGACTTAAAAGGGGCTGACAACAAAGATTGGGACAGACTTTGGGCAGGGGCTGTTGCAGTAGGCCAAGGGGTGATGGTTTTAAACTAAAGGAGGGAGATTCAGGCTGGACATGAGGAAGAAATTGTTGCCCCTGCTCAGAGCAGGGACCCTCCCTTTGCCATTGTCCCCACAAACGCACTTTACAAAAGCTGTTTTCATTTATTCCTCACTGTTTTTAAGCGAGGAGAATAAGGCTCATTGTCTTAAACTGGCAGTGAAGGCTCTGTATGTAATTTCTTATTTATTCTAAGGGCGAGCAGCAGTTCAGACACCAAACAACTTCCTCCTGCCTCTGAATGTTTCATATGGAAGGTGCTCACCTGGATCATACAGAACTGGTGAAACTTTAACGCTGCTTTTGCAAACGGGAGCAGCTTCCAAGCGGTTGAACCACCCGAGGGACTCAGAATCACCAGCTACTTGTGTTTTGAGTTTTTCAACCACTTTATTCATAAATTAGTGAATATCCCTCGGTTTAGTCACTATTTTAGGTCGTTAAGTGCAGTTTTATTAAAAATTAGCACACGAGCATTGTGCGTTTGTCTTAAAAGTTGTGAATTTTAGTGGTTTTTTTTTTAATGGGAGGTTGTGACAGCACAAAGGTTTTCACGTGGAGCGATTTTCAACAATAATAACGCGGCTTTATGCCCTGAGTCCCTCGAGTGTCCCCGGAACCCACCGGGGGCGGGAAGGTCCGTGTGGCCTCCACTCGTGTTTCCCCCCCTCCCCCGGCTGCGGCAAATGGCGGGTGGGCGGGGCCGGGAGGGGGCGGGGCTTCCCGGGTACGCACGTGCGCTACGTGCGGCGGCGGCTGCGCCGGCGGGGCCGCCCCTCCCCCAGCACCACGCCGGGATGGGGGCACCGCACCGGGAGCCCTCAGCGCGGGGGGAGCCCCCGCAGACCCGGTGAACGGCGGAGGGACACCTCACCGTGCCCCCCCCTCGCTGTGTTCCTTTAGGGGAGCCTCCTTGTCCCCGTTAACGGCGGGGGAGCCTCCCCGGCGCCGTTGGACGGGCTCTCCGCTGCGCCCCCCCGGGCGACGGGAGGACAATGGGCCCGGCCCCCCCCCGCGGGACAAAGGACCCGGGGCCGCCCGGGGCTCGCGGTGGCCGCGCGGGGCCTGGCCCAGACAATGCGGGCGCGCGGAGCCCCGCGGCCCCGCCCCTCCCGTGACGCGCCGGCGGCGCAGCCAATGGCGGCGAGCGGAGAGGCTCTTTAAAAAAAGAAGCGCCGGCCGGCGGTGGCTGTCAGCTGTGGCGGATTCCTCCGCGCATGTAAACAGAGCTGCGAGCGGCCGCCGGCCCATGTGCTGCCGCCGACGCTGGGGCTGTTTAACGGCCCCGGCCGCTCCGGCCCCGCGAGTGTGCAAAGAGCGGCCCCCGCCTCGGGGGACGGTGCTGCCCGGGGCGGCGGGTGCGGAGCCCGGCAGTGAGGGACCTCCTCGAACCAGCGGTGCTGGGGGGAGCGGCCGCCAGAGGGGCCGGGCGGGCCTGAGGCGCTGGGCTGCGCACAAAGGCGCCCGTGTGGGGGTCCCGGAGCGGGGGGTGCGCGGGGCTGAGCCCCGGCCAGGCGGGCTCCGGGGAGGCGTCAGCGAGCGGCGCTCCCGAGGCCTCGGTCACTATCGGCCTCTCAGCGCTGAGCTCGGGCAACTGCCTGAGAGCGGCCCGGGGGCCGCGGCCCGGCCTGGTCAGCGGAGGGGCAGGAAGCGCCTCCGGCTCGTCCCCGCCACCGGGCACACCGGGCAGCGCTGCCCGCCCCGCTGGCACCGGGCGCTCCCCGGGGTCCGGCCCCGACGCCCCCTCACAAAGGCGCGTGACGGGGCGGGGCGGCCGCCGCCCCCTCCCCCCGCCCAGGCCGGGGCGGACTCTTTTTCTCTCGCGCTCTAGCTCTTTGCCCCCCCCCCGCCCCCCCAGCCCCTCTTCCCGGCGGAGGTGCACGTCCCGTTCCAGCGGCGCTCGGCGGCTGTTGGAGGATTGTTCGGAGCGGCAGCGGCGGCGAGCGGCCCCCGGCCCGGGCCATGGCCGAGTTCCTGCCCCCGCCCGAGTGCCCCGTCTTCGAGCCCAGCTGGGAGGAGTTCGCCGACCCCTTCGCCTTCATCCACAAGATCCGGCCCATCGCCGAGCAGACCGGCATCTGCAAGGTGCGGCCGCCGCCGGTGAGTGCCCGCATGGCGCCGCCGGGGAACGGCCTTTGTGTGGCGGCCCGGCCCGGCCCGCACCGCCGACCACCCGCCCCTTCCCTCTCTCAGCCCGGCGGCCGCTCCGCTGCCCCCGGGGCGCTCCGGTGACCCCCGGGCAGGCGGCGCCGCCTCCTCCGCCGCTCTGAAGTTTCAGCGCCCCCGGCCCGGGGGGCTCGGGGCTGGGGAGGCGGGGGGGGGCGGCTGCCGGCCCGGCCCCTCCCGCAAAGTCGCTCCCAAGTGCCGGAGTTGCCCGGCAGGAAAGTAGCCGGAGCGGGCGCGGGGTGCGAGCGGGGCTGACCCGGCCTCCCCGCACTCCCCGGCCCGGCCTCCCGCTCCTCCGGCCCCGAAAGTTACAAGTTGGCCGGAGCGGGGCCGGGGGAGCGGGGGCCGGGCCGGGCCCCGCAGGAGGCAGCTGCGGGGTGTTGCCCTCCATGTTGGCATTGTGACCGTGTGGGGCTGCGGGGAGCGGCCCCCCCGGCCCCGCGGGGCTCCCCGGGCCTGCCCGGGCTGACACGGGCACCCTTCCCTCCGCTCGGACACCGGCAAACTCCGCAGCTGCGAGTTGGGCTGGTGCCTTTTGCGAGCTGAAGCCCAGACAGACATGGCCACCATTTTAGAATGCAACACACAGTGGGAAGAGTAATAAGCCTTGGTCTCCATCATCATCATCGCTACCGATGGTGGTGTGAGCTCGGAAGTGGGGTGTGAAAGCTGATTTTCTTTTGTTGGCCGCCTCAATTTACTGAGAAATAGCGCGAAGATAGTTTGCGTAGTCATAATTGTTAGTTCTCTTAAAGGGGTAAACAACCGCGCTGGTGAGGAGAGGGGCTTCCTAGAGTAAAAACCTCATGAGCAAGAGTGTGCGATTCACCTTTATTTGGAGCGGATTGCTCTTTCTCTGAGCCGAGGGTGGTGCAGGTCGGGGTGGTGCTCGAGGGAACGAACACGACGGCGACAACCGGGACGCTGAACGGCAGCTCAGAGCCTCCCGGCTCATCCAGCGAGAGGTGAAGCTGACAAAACATTTCTGCAGTCCTAAGTTTTGCGAGCGAGACTTTGAGTTCCGAGAAGTGATGTCGGGAAACGCACGCTCCTCGGTTTCTTGTTTTGATCGTTGTCGGGACTCCTGTTGGTAACCATCCTTATGAATTAAAATAGAAGTGGCTTGTGCTCTCTGAGGTGGTAGAAATGTTCGTAGCTGATTGAAAAATGTGATTCTCATTGGAGGAAAAGGTGTTTCTGTGCTCTGGAGGAAGAGTCCTGGGTTGCAGTGCTGGGAACACACAAGAACGCTCTTGGATTTCTGTCTAGGTAGAAAATGCCAGTTCCCCCTTTCATGCAGATGCTGACACAGTTAAGGGGGGTAAGATGGTTTTCATTATACAGCCAACAATGAACTTATATAATATTTTTGAGTAGAATGATCTTTTTGCGGTTGTGTATTATCAGCAGTATTTGAGCAACTATGAGCAGAACAGGATTTTTATAGAGGTATTTTCTTTTGTGGAAAAAAAGAAATAAATCTCACCTGTGTTTCTTGGCTGCTTGCGTAAAAAGCCAAAACACTATAATAAAGGTTTCTTGTAGGCTGTGTTATCTCTTGGAGACTCATAAATGAACAGCTCTCCTAAGGAATGAATTACTTATTACAACTCAATTTTTGGCATTCTCATCCTCACTTACCGACGAGCTAATATCTGTGTATTTATGATACCGAACGTATCTAGAAATAGGATGGAAACAGTTGGAGCTGCCGAGGGCCGAACACCCGATGGTTGTTGGGGGCCTGGGTTTGCTGAGAGCTCAGCTCCCGTAGCTCATCCACCCGAATCATCGCTGGGGTGACTTGTGCAAGTGCAATTGTTGGTTCACCAGCATAGAGGGAGCCCTTCCAACCCACCAGCAACAGCCGGGGAGTTGACGTAGTTCCTGCCCTTCCTCCTGAACACAGGAGACGTAATGAATATTCAGTTGTTGTTCTTTTCTGTGTGGTTTATAACACTGTGAGCTGCGAACTCTACCGACCTTTTCCCAAAACGATGCGCGTTCCAACGCGGTTCAGCGATGCCCGAGGTTTGGAGTCTTGGTGCGTCCAAGCGGAGCTTTTGCCGGTGAGCAGGTCGGCAGCACCGCGAACGGCCCGAAAAGCAATTAAATGTTTGATCGCGCTCGCGTTATTTTAGCTTAGACTCTGCCGGTTCATTATCAGCTGATGAATTTGTGCTTTTGTGTCCGAACTGCAATGTGGACTAATGCCGTGTGAGACTGGTGGGGCCCAACTGTAGGTTAATGGTTTGCTTGTGAACGGGTGGTTACTGCTGAGCTGGCGTTGCTGGGTCAGCACCGGCCCGCGAAGGGGAGAGCCCTGCTCTCTGAAACCAGCGTCGTCTTTTTCTCTGGTACCTTTGTGCTGGCATTAGTTGGACACCAGGTAACCTCGGAGAAAACCGCGTTTGTGATGGGTTTTCTTGTGTGTCGAGGGGGTATCGAGGCACCCAAGAGTCTGTGGGTGGAAGACAATGGATCCTCAGTGATGGTTGCAGGTTCACGGGATGAAGGAACGCTCGGGAATATAACCCGAGGTGTAATTTCTGCGTAGCAGTTTCCACTTGAGTGTTCAACAGAAGCTTTTTACCTTTTCCATTCCAGTTTGGTTTGTTCCAGTCGTCACTGGTGACTTGGTTTTGCTGTTATTTGGGTGATTGTGGAGCCTGTTGGGTAGAGGGTACAACAACAACCATCTTCCCTGACACTTTTTATGACATGGAGCAGCAAAGCAAAGGGGTTTTGTGAACAGTCTTGAGCCTGAGCGGACGGTCCCATTGGCAGCAGAGTGCTCAGATGAGATATCGGGCTTTACCAGCGGTCGCTGCTTCTGGTCGTTAATGTGCCGCGTTAATTAGAGATCCTTGGACTCTGCTGCTGAACTGACGGTAGATGCAGAAGAGCGGATGGTGGTGTCCGTAGAGTTTTCTTCTGTGAACAGAAAACATCCTTTATTAGGATTTTTCTTTAAGGGGTGATCTGGAACAGTGGTTTATTCTGAAAGTTGGCGTGTTGAGTGGTGGCCTTGTGCTCTGGAAGATCATGCGAATTATTGGGGGCCTTTGGAGGAATGAAGTGAGGAATTGCTTGAGAATAGTATCGTTGTTATTTGAAGTAGGTAGTTAACAGTAATTAATGAAAGCAGACAGTCTAACAGATTTGAAGTCTAGCTTCAAGAATAAAAGGTAAAATGTTGAGCAAGTTTTTCTTGAGAATGAACTTTTTGTTTTGCTTCGTTCTGTAGTTGTTTTGCTGCCATGAAGAAGTAGCTAATAACAATTACTCAAACCTTACTTACCATATTAATCCGTTTCAAAATACACAATATTGTACAATACACTAGGAGCATTGGAATTCTCCCATGGCCACACAAGAAAATTGAGAAAATTCAGGCTAAATTTCATTGCTTTAAATAATGTGAATATGGCAAAGTACAGTCAAGGCCTCCAAGACCTCCCTTAGGTCTGCCCTGATAAGCGAAACAATTTAATATTAGAAAGCCGATGTCAATATAGCTGAAATCTCAGAAGGAATTGACACCGGAATTCTCTAAATTACTGACTTGCGTTTTTCAGTGAATACTGAGAAACTTTCCAGAGGACGGGAAGAATTAACTTGGTGATGGGTTTGAATTCTCCATGGGCAGCAGAATGGCTGAATTCCCAAACAGGAACTCGAAAGGTGATGGTATGAAATACCAGTGCATGAAAATGGGCATTGCCAAATCAGTTTTATTGTTTTCTGTGAGGCTGTGTATTTGGTTAAGTCAGTTGTGTTGTCATGATCCAAGATCTATAAATTAATCGTGTGTGTTTCAATATTCTAATTACAATAATTGTTATTGTGCAAAATAGATACATCACAAATTATTCCAACTATTAATGAGAATTTGTAATGAAGGAAATGTTTCTTTCACAACCTCAAGCCAAGAGTATCTACTTTTCATTAAAAGTCTAGAAGAACAAAAGGAATTATTCCATCTAGATCGCAGGTTTACGGAGGGGGGATCCCGATTGCCTAATAAACAGTGGATGTTATGGAACAGTAATCACTTAAATAGGACTCAGTGTGAGGTTTTACATTTAGAAACAAAGGAGCGTAAGACAGTGTTAGAGTGGGATGGATTGTAGAAAAATAAGTGTGGATCCTTATGGAAACTGGTGTAATGGTGGAACGGACGCTTTGGCTAAACTGGGAATGCGGCTCTTGTGGTTCCCAGTGAAAAATGGGATGTTTTTCCTTCCATGGTAGAATGAGAGTAGAAAACACTGCATTCAGAATACTGCCCTCCTTGGAGGATTTTTAAAAAGGTTGGAGAGGGTATGGAGAAGCGTCAGGAAAGTTCTGCACGTGAAAGAAGGAATTTTGAAAAACGTAACCTGAGCGAAGCTCAAGTGGTGAAAAGGCAAAAGGCACCTGAGAACTGAAGCTGCTACTCCAGGGATGTATTTTCAGGAGCAACGTTGCTTTAAGCAGTGTCTGCTCTGGCTGTTCATTCAGCTGCTTGCTTTATTTTCATTTTTATGGAAAGAAAAGAAAAACCAACCCCAAACCCCTTCATTAAACTATGGACTAAAACCAATTCACTGTTGGAGCAGCTTTGAGGCCTCTGGAGTTGGAGTTTTAAAACATCCAGCGCTAAACGAGGAATTAATGCAGAGAATTGTCCAGGAAGCTGATAGTGATGATCTGTTTGATTTGGTAATATAGAGAGGCTCAATCGGTTGAGTTTATCAAAAAGAAAACAGAGAGATAACTCGATTACAGTGGAGCAAATCCTGGGTACGGCGTCGTGTGGCGGTCTCGATGGGAAGCGCTGGAGCCGCTGAGGCCTGCTCAGCACTAAGCGGGTTCGTTTGGACACGCGGTTTTAATTGGGAGGGTGATCAGCTGCTGGGGAAAAAAAACCGAAGCGTGATGAGGGATTTGCCCCTCGGATCAAGAACGGGCAGGTTTTTGGCAAGAGGTGGTTTAGTGCTGAGGTTGCTGTTCACACGCTGTCAAATTCTTGTGAGGAAAAATAGATCGGTCGCTGAAGCTCACCAGGGAATTTTTACTTTAAATGAAGAGGTTGTTGTGTTCAGTACAGGGGTTGTGCGGTGAAATGAGGTAAATTCGTAGTAGGATATTTAATGGTCTCCTCTGATCTTGAGTTATTAGGAAAATAGGAAAAAGGAGCAGTATTTTCCTAATGGCAGCTGCCATGTGCAGCGTGGTCACCTGGGGAATGTTCCTGCCCTTGGGAAACACTGAAATATTGAAACTTGCTCAGAGGATGGTGAGAATGTCCCGATCCTTGGCTTGGCCTCTTCCAGGGAGGGGTTTTCAACATTCTGTTAAGCTCATTGAAAGTTCAAGATCATAGAATGGCTTTGGTTAGAAAAGATCTAAAATCATCAAGTCCAACTGTTAAGCCAACACTGTCACTAAACCATGTCCCTATGAACCTCATCTACGTGAAACAATTTAGTCTGGAACTTTCTATGTGGGGTGATAGTAGCAGCAGGTTTGGGGAGTTTTTGCAGTTTTTTGCTTGTTTAACTCGAGATAAACAGTGTCAATTAGCTAAAAGCTGAAATTAGAGGTTCAACGCAACTCCCTTCCCCAGCATTGAAACTAAAGCTGCCAGTGAATGGCGCTGGTTTGTGTCTGTGTGTCCATTTGGATGGGCCTTCTCTCCAGCCCAAATTACTGGGTTGTATCTGGGTCGATGTCTGCTGTATGGAACCCCTGCTGCTTGTTTTGTATTGATGTTCAAACCCTATGGGTAGTTCCCATACTCTGCTGTTGGGTTCCAAGGAGCAGCTGGCCCTGACGCTTGAGAATCATCTCCAGTTCACCTGAGCTTTTGTTTGTCTCCAAGTTTGGAGCTGGCACAGAAACGCTGGGATCCAGAGGGGCGATTCCCATTGCAAGCTCGTCTTTGGCTCCCGTTGATTTGTGGTTGTTCTCCTTTGCTAGTCTGCAATACATATCAGAGCCCAATTTTGTCTCAAACGAGAAATATTCAGCCAAGCTTATGTTATTGAAGAGTTCTGTGTGTCAGGTATGTTGCTGCACCCAGGGCCCCTTCTTAGCAAGGAAGAATTCAGTGTTTTTGTTGGAAAAATCACCTGCGCTCAGAATCACCAAGCGAAGACCGTGTCACCGCAAACGAGGTTGGCTGGTGACTGGAGTTACCAACTAATGTCAGCCTTTTAACAGGGTCAGGGAGGGATTAATTCCCGTTCCAAAGGCAGCTTTGTGGCTGACCCACTGACACGGCTGGGGCGATAAACGGTGCCGCACATCCCATCCTGCCATCCGACTTTCAGTCGAGTGTGGTTTTTCATGTAGTCGTAAAACCGTGCGACTAAAAGGGACCCCGTGTGTCACCGGCCTCTCCCTCCCTCCGGATCAGCAATCACCTCACACCTTCGCCAAGCAGAGATCAGAGATCGGGGAACAAAGAATGTAGGTCACGCTCGCAGGGTGGGCATCCTGGGAAGCGGGGAATTGCTCAAGTTAACTGAATGAATACGTGTTTCCCTGGCAAGGATCGCTAAGATATTCTTTTGGATCTTAACTATGAGACGCCGTCTAGCAAAATAATGGAAGTGACATCCTTTTTTGTGTCTGACATCGGAGGGATTGCAACTCAACTGCTACTTGCAGTTTTCAAAAGATGTTGGAAGAAAAATAGGAGAGGTTACAGAAAAGAGCCTGAGGAAAATCTTTATTTGTGGGGCTGGAAAGCTGGTTCTGTAAAGAGAAGGAAAAAAAAACCCTGTTTGTTTATTGAAAAATGTCTTGAAATGTGGCTTGCAGGAAGATTTCGTGAATAGCTTCTTGGGCAGTAAACAAACAAGATATTTGGTTAAAAATGAAATGGGGATAAGGGGAAAAAAGGTTGAAGCCGACCAACTTGTAGAACAGCTTCCCAGTGACAGTGGTAATTTCTTCACTTGAATTCAAGGGGGTGGGGGTGGTTAAATTTTAATTAGAGAGCGAGTTTGGATGAGGTGCAAGGTTTACCAGCTGAAATTCTCTGGAGCCTGGTATCCCTGTAGCAACCAATCTGGAAGGAGGGATATCGAAATAGTACAGAAATAGTTCTCCTGACCCTTTGTAGTTTGCATCACTACTTGAAATATTAGTGCGATTCTTCAAGTACGCCTTCTGCACAGCTCGGTTTGTCTAAAAAGTTTATAGCAAAGTTTGCAATTTTGATATCTCGTTTTTGGCGTGGGTTTCTATTCAGGTTTATTCTGCTAGGTCTGGTTAACAAATGCACGCTAAGGTAGGCAAATGATTTTGTGTGTGTCTTGCAGGCTTCAAACAATCACGTACGGACAACAGAAAGCAACAAAGTCAGTTCAGATGAGTCTGGGTGGTGTAAAAACTCCTGATTTTTTGGGGGGGGAATTCAGGTTTTCTTGCATTCTGCATATCCTTAATCGTAGTGCTTAGTGTGATCGTTGAAGGAAACTTAAATGGATCTATTGTTTTTTTTTTTTCCTTTTTTCCCCCAAATAAAAAGGGGGGAAATCCAGACCAGTTGCTTTTGAGGACCTTGCAAGTGGAAATGTCTGGTCTCACAGGTTTCCCAGACACAAACGTAGGGGTAGCGGGGCTGTCGGGCTGGTTTGTGTGAGTTCTTCTCTTCCACAGCAAAGCTCAGGGTGCGCATCGGATTTGCAGAATTAGCCTTGCCACGAAAAGCTCCCTCTTGTGGTGCCATAGCAAGGTGCATCAAGGCATTTATTTCAAAACACACCTCTCTTAATGCTGCTTTCAATGAACCTTAGTAAGTTGTGCTTCACAATGTACGCAAGCTTTTGTTGGGGAAATACTATGCTTATTGAGGAAGGGTTGAAAGCATCTTGTTTAGGAGTTGAGGAGTTTGCCATACCCTGGAATATAAGATGATAAATATTATTCTCGTTGGTTATATCAATTTTGAGTAATTCAGATGCTCCGTAAAGAACTGTTTGTGACTTTAAGATGAATCGGTGATAGTCAGGGTGGCCTGTTTACTATACGTGCTGTAATTTCTCTAAATGGTGAATGGCTCTGTAACTGTGGCTAATGTCATATGGAACAGTTTTGTGATAAACAGGATGTGCAGTAGTGTGTTTCTGAAGTCACAAGTCTTGTTGTAATGATCTAATATGACCTATTATATAATATATAGCATGCGTTTTCCTCAGCTCTACCTGCTTAAAAACGTCAAAAGCCAAAGTAAATCCGGCGTTACCTCTCATTAAGTCAATTTACTGGATCTCCACGGAAGACTTTCTCCTAGCTCAAAGTGAAACACTTTTAAGGCTGTTAAATATGCATTTATAGTTGATGGCCCCGTCTGCCTGATAGATTGAAAAACTGTCTGCTGAAAGACCTGTCTTAAATAGATGGAGTTTCCAAAGCTTCTCTTTGTGAAACAGCTGACGTGCCATCAAAGTCTTCTGGTGTGTTTAATGTTCATTCAGTATTATTAAACTTAAACTGCAAGGCGTAGAAAATACCTGTGCTGGAAGCTTGTGTTGTCTGGGGTTGTGTTACTTTTTCTGATGAATTGGAAAACTAGTGCTTTGCTAGAGCGAGTGTCTTTGACCAAAAAAGGAAAGAATTTCATAGAATCGTAAAACAGTTTGGGTTGAAGGGACCTTCCCAGTTCCCCCAGTGCCCCCCCTGCCATGACAGGGACATCTTCACCAGCTCAGGTTGCTCAGAGCCCCGTCCAGCCTGGCCTGGGATGTCTCCAGGGATGGTTCAGCCACCACCTCTCTGGGAACCTGGGCCAGGCTCTCACCACCCTCGGGGCCAACAATTTCTTCCTCATGTCCAGCCTGAATCTCCCTCCTTTAGTTTAAAACCATCACAACTTGGCCTATCGCAACAGGCCTTGCTTAAAAGTCTGTCCCCATCTTTCTTATCAACCTCTTTTAAGTCCAGAAAGGCCACAATAAGGTTTTCCCAGAGCTTCTCTTCTCCAGGCTGAACACCCCAACTCTCTCAGCCTTATTTCCCAAAACATGCCCCTGTCAGTAATAAACAGGAGATGTCCGGAGCTAATCAGTTAATTCTGGAGTAGTATGTTTTGGTGCACCATGTTGTGAACGAGGTATTTTTGTAAGATAATGTACATAAACATCTTCATTTGCTTTCCTAAGTGGAGAGGACAACCTTGGCTTCTGTCCTGTCTAAAGACAGGCTGCTTTCTAGCAGTGGCTCTGAGGTCTACCTGTTCTGGGGACCCTTGTATCTATTTCTTCAAGAGTGTGAGATGAATTCTTGCCCTTCATATTCTTGTTTCTTGTCCTCTGCAGATCCTCATTACAGGATCCTGGTTCGGGGTGATGCGTTGCCCACCTGCAGACAGCCTTGGCTAATTCCTGAGCTAAGCAGTCACTCAGCACAGGCCTCTTTGTTTCCATTTGCTCTCTCAGCCTCAGGAAAGCGCTTGAGATCTCACAGCTCTCCCTTCAACAATTTAGTTTGGTTCCCAGAATGTCCCATGAGTGTTCTGTGTGTCATTTCCACTGTGTCCTCGCCTGCTTTGGTTGCCCATCTTCTGTCCTCACCGAGCAAACTCCAGACTTGTGCCAAACGTTGTGACCAGTGGGTCCAGTTTGGAAGTCAGATTTGCTGGGTTGAAGTACAACACTTCAAATCTTGCCCGGATTATTCCCAGTCATGTTTCTCATCTTACACTTGGGGGCCATCAGATATCAGGACACTGGCAAAAAAGATCAAATGTTTTCTTCATCAGACTTGCAATTTTCATTGCATTTGGTGACCAGGCAAACAAAAATGTAGGGTTAACTTTACCTAGTTGTTTAATAACATCGTGCCATTGGACACCAGTCTTAGTTTTGTGGTTAAAAGAACAGAAATGATTGAGGAGCATGTTCCACTGGTTGAGGATTGACTATCCTCTTGATAATTTGTCATCGTGACCCGCTTATTCTCATCTAATACCCAGTTCAAATTTTAATTTCAACCTGGCCTTGTCAAGTTTTGATGTGCCGAAAATGCTTTATAGGATCAGAAAAATTCTCTCTTATTCATAATTTGGAGGTCTGGATTAGTCAACATATGTTTGATAAAACGTGTAGGTTGATGTCGCTCTTTGCTGTTCAGGTTTTCCATGCTCTCCGTGACTCTTGCATCCCTCTCGTGAAAACATCTGCTTCTTTTTCCCAGTAGAAAGCTGTTGTCTTACTCCATTATCAGTAGCTCCGATGCACGTTATCTTTATTCTGTAATTAGTGATAATAAGGTAGCTTTATATGTAATAAATTACTGTCAAGTTTAAATCAAATCTAATTTGGTTTAGTGAAGCTGCGTATTGGCAAACCAACGGCATGTGATAGATGTCAGAGATCCAAAAGATAAAATTGCTTTGTGGTGGTTACTTATAAATAACGCTACCAGTTGCAGGTATTTTGTTAAGGTAGTCATTTTTTTTGTTTTTAATTGGTAATATTCCAGCTGTTCCTGAATGTTTGCAGACAAGGAATTAAGAAAATAAGTTTTTTAAAAAACCGATTTTAGCGCAGCTGCTGTTTGTTTTGGAAACCGGCATTTACGAACACTAACTGCTGCGCTTGTCCTTTGTGAACAGTTAAAGCCTCTGCTACCAATGTTAGTCTTCTGGATCGAGGCGGGCGTTACAGCTTGGCTCAGGGTTTATGAAACTTCGCTTTTGGCGTGGTAACAATACGGATTTGCTGACACAAGCGGTGTCCTGTCTTAGAGCTGTAGCTGAATTGCTGTTATTCCCAGTTAAGGTGCAGGGAACCAACTTTGTCACCTCCCCTGGCCACTCTCCAGTGTCTTTATCTCCTTTTCTCCTGTGTCCCCAGCCCCACACACAGTGAATGCTCCAGGTGAGGCCTCCCCAGCGCAGAGCAGAGCGGGACAATCCCTATTTTGAAGGCACAACGAAATATTTAAAGGGTGGACAATGAGAGTGGCAGGAGTTAACTTGGCATATTTAAACTTTTTTTGCTTTCTAGGCTTGTTCAGCCTGAAGGGGTTTGGAAGCAGCAGCAGCAGCGCTCACCGCACCGGGTGGGATGGGGTGGCTGATGGGTGCATCCAGGGGGGTACATGCTGTGACATTTAGGCCTGAGGAAGGTCTGGAAACCACCTTCATGCTTCGGCCTTACCTGCATTTGACTGACATACAGAGAATTTTCCTTTATTTTCCTAGTCTTTTGATGAAGCTCTTCTGTTTTTCCCAGGACTGGCAGCCTCCATTTGCATGTGATGTTGATAAGCTTCACTTTACACCAAGGATCCAGAGGCTCAATGAACTGGAGGTAAACTGGAAAGCTGAATGTTGCTTCTGCTTCCAAATGTTTAACTATTTTTCTGAGAGGTGGCGTTTCCCAGTGACTCTGAGCTGTGTTTGACTTGAGCTGACAGCACTCAGGACCTCAGATTTGAATTGGCACGGAAATTCATCTATTTCACAACTTAGTTAAAAACATATCAAGCACACAGAGGTGCTTGTAAGCGCTTAAACTCTCAAGTGCCGATTTGTGTCTGCGTTTTGCACGCGTGCAGCGTCTTTGAAAAGTAGAAGAGATTAAACATTGACAGAGTGCTTTAAAAATAACAAGCCGTTTGGAAGAAACAATTACAAAATCTGGATTCAGCTGGTGCGAAATTTGCTGGTTGCGAGCACTTTCATTCACTGCTTCCATGAATTCAGGCTAAAATAAGGGATTGGCGAGGGGTCCCGCTTAACTCGCTGCTGGTACGAGTTGGAAAGATGGTGACTCTGCCTGATTTTTCTCCTGGCACTTGATTTCCAAAGTATTCTTGTGGTTATATGAAGCACCAGAGTACGGGCTCGAACGCTGGCTTTGGATGCTAAAAAATAAAGATTTGCGCTGGTTCAGAGCTCTCTCGGGAGTTTCAGAGCAAGCCAATCTGAATGGACATGGCCTTTTTTACCTTAAAAAGAGAAAATGTGATAACAGTGAAATGTGTCAAAGTCTAAGCTACTGCTCTTCAACACAGCAACAGTCCAATTACCCCGCTGTGTGAGCTGCTGTGCAAACAAACCAGTTGGCCTTCCCTGTCCTGACCGGTTTACAGCCATCAAAATGAAACAAAGGTAGTTGGGAGTGAAAAGGTCTAACAAAACCCCCTTTTTTGGTGTATTTTTTGGGGTTGGGTGTGTTTGTTTTTATAATAAACCAAACCTGGTGGTTTCTTTTTGGTTTATTACAAATAAAATTGTAATAAGCAATTACATTTATTAATGTAATAAATCCTAGCAGTGCAGCTCGTTTAGGTGGTTTTCAGCCGTAATAACTCATTGCTCGTCTGTTCTCAGAAAGTACTTTTCTAAATGCAGCAGAAGTTAACCAAAAAAATTACTTGAGGAAGGACCGGATTTTTTTGTTTCTGCGTATGATGTGAGGGGAAAATGCAAAATTACACTTGAGAGAGAAAAACGGGGCAAGCAACTGAGACCACAGCACAATAAACGCTGGGATACAACAGCTTAATCTGCATTTAGTAAGCAGTTCTTTTTTTTTTTCTTATTTTTTTCAGGCTCAAACCCGTGTGAAGCTGAATTTTCTGGACCAGATTGCAAAGTTTTGGGAGCTTCAAGGATGTACACTGAAAATTCCACACGTAGAGAGGAAGATCTTGGATTTATTTCAGCTTAACAGAGTAAGACTATTGCAAGGGAGAAACTCTTCCTAAAATGATGTTGTGTTATCTCAGTTTCTAGGATGGTATCGTGGTGGTTTGAAGGAGATTTTGGAGTATATCTAAGCTGGAAAAAGTATTATTTTGTTTAACAAAATACAGCTAATGTGACAAAATAATAGGAAATATGGGAGTTTTGATGTGAGCTGGGAGATAAAATTAAATATCCAGCTCTTCTTTAAAGCTGAACTTTGATAGAAACTGGTCAAGAATAAACTTAGGCTTAACTGAAGGAACCTTCTGAATAGTGACAGCAGTGAGAAAAACATTTTTGCATTAGAAATATGGGAGAAAATATCCAATGACTTTTAGGATGAATTTAAACTTTGGGAGAAGTTTCTGTATTGTGATAGGAGGTGGATTTACTGACCCCCCAGGATATGTTCTCTCTGTTTCTTTAGGTTAGGTTTTATTTGGTTGATTTTGAGCCTATTTCATAGCACTTGTTCCGCTGAGAACTGGTTGTACTGTGCTAGAAAGTGGTGTTGGAATACAAAATAAGAGGCGTGACAAAGTGCGGCCAAATTCTCCAAAGCAGGCTGAATTACTGCTTGGGCGTTGAAAGGTGCTGACTTGTTTGTAAAGTAATTAAAAAAGTTTATGCTTCCTGAATAGGTGTTATGTTACATATTTTACTTGTAGCTTTTAAACAATTTTCATGTTTTGGTTGGGTTTTTTTTTTTTGGTTGTGTATTTTATATTTTAAAATCTGTTTTTCTAACTTCAAATAGCAATTGTAGTGTTGTCTTCTCTTTTAAACTAGCAGTACTTTCCTTAAATGCTAATACTTTTAGTGTTAAATATATAACCATTTTCTTTTCACTTTTTAGCTAGTCGCAGAAGAAGGAGGATTTGATGTCGTTTGCAAGGACAGAAAATGGACCAAAATAGCCACTAGGATGGGATTCGCTCCTGGAAAAGCCGTGGGTTCGCACATCCGTGCGCATTACGAGCGCATTCTGTATCCTTACAACTTATTCCAGTCCGGAGCGAGCCTCTTGGTAAGCTATATTGAACTTAATTGAAGTCCAATTAGTTTAGCAGCCAGCCTGTTACTTTTTATTTATTGACGGAACGTTTCCAAAGCCTGCGTTTCACGCTTGGTGGCACGCAGGTGACAAGATGCAATCTGCGGCGTTGATGCAAGCAAGTGGGAAAGCCGTAGATAAACTTTTAATCCAAAGGGAAGTTTTTAGAGTCAGTGTTCAAGGTGACCTCTTACTATACGCTTTGCATATGCCTTTTTGTATTTTCTGTCTGCGGTTTACAGAAGCATCGCGATAACGGACATTCAGACTTGCTGTAAAGATTTCTTTGTCGTTTTCTCAAAGGCAAACAGTACTTTATTCACAGGTCGTTGTAGGTCCGTCTCTCATACGATGTCCTCTCGCTTTCACTAAGGGTGTCCAAGTTCAAAAATACTTCATGGAAACGGCAGTGTGGTGAGCAGTACGGCTTTTGACTGTTTTCAGGCTTCAATCTTCATCCTTCCTGCTTAGATTTGGCCGTGAAAACGAAATTCAGGGTTGGTTGAGAGCGGAACAAACTCAGCCTCTAATGAATCACAGTGATTTGTTTGGAAAACAAAATAGGTGGCAGTTGCCGTCATCCGTTTTCATTTATCTGAAACACTCTTACTATGAGGATCTTTTAAAGAGAGTATTGACCTTTTTTAAGCAGTAAAAGCCTAAATTCTGTTACAAGAATGTCTTAATCTACAGAGATCAACACTGGCCTTTTGCATAAAGCTACCGAATGAGGATTTGCCATAAGTCAAGAAAGGCTGGAATTTGAGGCTTTTTACTTAGCTAGTGATAGAGAAAAGAGAAGAGCCTCCTGAAATGAGGACTCGCTGCTTTTTACATGTAGCTTTCCGACCTGTCTCTTGCAATTGGCATCGGACATTTGTTCCAAACCGATGTGTTACTGGATGCGGTTCTGGAAAAGCTATGTAGATACAGTTAACTTAATTTTTTAACTCCTCGCTCTCCCCCTACTGTTAAAATATTCCCCTCCCAGGGGAATATGTTGGGTTTAGCTCATTTTTCACTCTTAAGATTTGACTTTTTTTTTTTCTTTTCTTCTTCCTGACAATGTTGCCTTCCAGCTGAGTTTGTTTTGCAATACATTTTTTGAGGAAGAATCCAAGATGAGGTTCTTTCTGGCTTTCCTCCACATGTTCTCAGTAAGTGGTTCTTACCCAGATGCTCCTTGTGTAGGTGTCCGTTTTATTGCGTGTCTGTTCAGTGCTTTCCTGGGAATCCAAGCATCTGTGATTTCTGTTGTTGGAGAAGATGTAGCTATTGGATTTGACAGCTGTCAGTTTGAGATGTTGTGGTTCCTTCTTGCGGTATTTCAACAAGGTTTTTAAGAGGAACTCTTCGTGCAGCTGGGGTGAGCATCCATAAAAGATGAGTGCTTGCATTCACCAATTTGTTTGAATTTTTTAATTGGTAGTACTTACAATATTCATTGACTGTTTTCTGCAAAATATGGAGTGATGTAGTTTCTGTTGATGGCTGTGCCACGGCTTAAATCTCACCCAGGTCTGCGTGTAACATTAATTGTTGCTATGTGGCTTAAATAGAAGTTAAAACTGGCTTCAGGAGTTATTTTGACAAATATCCCAGCTGGAGGTATCTCTATGTACATACTAAAATAGCAAAGCTACCTGGAGCTGTTCAGAGGTGAACAGATAGTGCGTTTTTATTAAAGCTCTTGTTCAGCCAAACAGCAAAAATGTCTTAAATCAGGCAGTTTCTAATACTCGAGGCAGCTCTCCACAGGGGTGTATTTATTTTATTCTTTTCTTGAAACATTGGACTGGACAGGTTTTGGGTGTTGGGCTCCAGAGCAGTTGCAGGAGACCGGTTCGTTCATTCACTCTGTGTCTTACGTTCTGACCATAGTAATTGTCAATATGATGCTACACAACCCCATGCGTAACCGAGATGTCCGGGGTTTTCTGTTAATGCACCTTTGGGGCTGCTTTGCCCAGATGTTTGAACGATTTAAAATGCAGCTGGAGGGGGCTGGACATGGTCTGGTCGTGTTCTGGTTTTCACTGAATACAACTGGTTCCGTAATTCTGGGCCTGGAATCTTTTCCAAACCGAGGTGTTAACGTCCTAGTGGGATTCATGTGTCCGAAGATTTATATGTGTACGCGTCTAGTAAAGGTGTTTCTGTGTAAGACGGCTCTCTAGGATCCTTTATTGTTACTGGAGAAAAATAGGCACATGATGGTTCTTCTCTTCGAGTGGGTACGTAGCAGAGTTGACCAGTTCTATTCAGCGATTACAAGGAGCTTGGATGATTATGTCTAAATTTCCACTTCATAAATGTCTAAATCTGGAGCAGATGAATAGTATCCCTGTATTTTTATCCATCTTTTGACATCCCGGAGGCCTCGTGAACATTCCTGCTGGGTCCTTGGGCTGCCTGGTGAAGGAGCTGCTGCTTAATGCTTTCAGCAGCTGGGCTTTGAACTTACTCTCTGCCTCCATTTGGAGTTGAGGGATTACACGTGCAACCATCTTCTGGGGATATGGGAGCGTGATCACAGTGGTGATCGCGGTGTGTAGGATGAGCTGATGGTAAATTATTGATAAAGGGTTAACTTTACCCAAAAAGACTCTGCTAGTTGGGAAAGGACCGAAGAAGCAGCAACTGGTGCCCTTGGGTAGGTCAGGTACCTGCAGTTGGTCAGGTCAGTCCGGGAGTGAAGTAGTTCAG
>VWYH01004025.1:441886-478913 GCA_013399365.1 Pampusana beccarii | reverse complement strand
AAAAAGACTCTGCTAGTTGGGAAAGGACCAAAGAAGCAGCAACTGGGTAGATCAGGTACCTGCAGTTGGTCAGGTCAGTCCGGGAGTGAAGTAGTTCAGAGAATTCCCATCCTTAGGACAGGATTTACGCTTCTAGTTCTTCTAGATACAACTCAAAATGTTAATTACCAGCCATTTCATGCTATTGCTTTGCCCTCAGATTACTGAAGCGCTGGGAAATGTTTCTGCTTAAATCGTCGTTGAAACTTCAGTATTTAGGAAATGCTTTCTGGGCTTTTTTTCAATGAATAGCACTACTTTATATAATATATTTTCTTTTTTCCTTTCCTGCTTGGACACCCCACTGAAGTGAGGCAAGTTATGGCATTTGTTGGTTTTCTTTCCCTATTTCATTGCCCTTTTGTTAAGGAAAAGCTGTTTGCCTTCTAGAGACTCGTTTTCCTGGATCGTGTGTCCTCTGTTACTAGAAGGAGTAGAAACTGGTTTGGTTTTTTTTTTAGTGAAAGGTTTGGATTTCACAAGAGGACGTGAATCAAGAAACCAGAATGTACGAAAGCCCTTGAGTTTGGCAGCGTTCTACGTAGCATTAGGTTTATTTCAATCTCAATTCTCTTTTTCGTATTTCTTCTATTCACTCACCTTTTCTGCTTGTCCGTTTTTGTTGTCCCTAGAAATTGTTCCTTGTGACTTTCTCCCAATGTTAATGTGAAATAATTTACTTACTGCTCCTGCGCATACAGCGCAGAGTTCGCTGTTTTGTGCGTGGATTTAATATTGCAATTAAGTCAGATATTTGTTTTCAAAGAATAAATCTAGAGCTTACGAAGTCTGAAGTTGAAAGCAGTCCTAAAGAAAATGGCATTTCTGGGGGTTTCTTTGAGCAGCGTTGTGGCCCATGGGTGGTGATGTCCTGCTACCCTTGACTGCTATTTCTCTTTGCTAAATACACCTTTTTCAGCATGGCCGTGTCTTCCAAAATATCGCTTTTTCCTCCTTCATCCCCACTTCTATCATTTATTGCTGAACATCCGATTTCCGTGCTGTCCACAGCCCGTCGCCCCTCGTGCCGCTGCGGTTCTTCTCTTGCAGTTCCCGTCCCGTTTGTCTCTTGTCTGTGATGGGAACAGATGTGAACTGAGAAACGTGGATCCGCCGAATCGTGGGAAATACTTTCTGACAACATGAGACACTTTTCTTTCCTCAGGATTCATTGTTTACTCTTGAAAAACTGTGATATTTTGTCTGCTGTTGCTGGATGTTGTGTGGCTTGACAAACTTGGAATTGTCATTAATTACTATTCTCTTGCCAAACGTATGCGCAGTTTTCAACAATTAAATATGTTCATTCGGTGACTTGAAATATCAACTAAAACTCTCGTTGCATTATTTTCTTCCCTTCTGCCCTTTATCCGTGCAGCACTGTTGTCCTCTCCAAAATATAGAAGGAAATAACTTTTGCAATGTTCTTTGGACAAAATTGTATTTCATTTAAGACAGAGATGTATGATGGGCTGTAATTTACTTTTATAGTGCTTTGTACGTTAGCATTACAGTAATGCAACCTGAAGATGCTCTAGCAGTTTCCAGTATGCTCTTGATACAGTCTCCGAAAGCATCATCTACTACAAGAATTAGTATTGGTGCTCCCACGGAAGAATGATTGGTGCTCATAAAATTTAAAGGATGACTTCAGCTTTATTTAAGATGCTTTATTATGGTTATTGCATTCCCTAAAAGGGCAGGAAAATGTGCTTTTGTGACTCGTTCGTGTTACAATTGTCGTCAATACTGGTTTTATTAACCCAGCACAGTAATTATTAAAACCCTGTCTACTTTCTTCACACGAACCAGGATGTTGTTCTACACAAAGTTTGCGTTAGAAGCAGAGGCAGAAATTAAGTGATCGAATCGTGTCTCTCTAGTGCTTGCAGAAACCAGATCTCACCAGTGACACGAAGGACAAGGAATACAAGCCCCACGATATTCCCCAGAGACAGTCGGTTCCGCCATCCGAGACTTGTCCGCCTGCCCGTCGAGCAAAACGCCTGCGAGCAGAGGTGAGAAATATGGTATTTATAGGTAAACCCATCGTGTGACCGAAGGAGGGATCCTCGTGCAGTGGCCGTTTGCCCGGCGACGTGGGACAAATGGGGCCAGCGAAGTCACGGGACAAATTTTCTTTCGATCGGATCGCTAGATGTAAATGCACAGTAAACAGCTGTTTGACTTTGTCGTTGCTCAACATACCTCAATATTCGTAAATGTGTAAATTATAGGTAGGGTGGTAAGGATTGTGTGATGCTTTAAAGAGTGTGTGGCTGTGGTTGGGAGTTCTGAAAGGCTTTTCTGCTGGAGCTGTTCCGCTTACACAGTAGTTATGAGTGTGTATAATAGTGTTTTTAGTATAATTACAAATAACATGGGGCTCATAGATTAAAATACAGGTGACAAATTATAGAAATGAAGCTTGTGTTTTGCAGCTTTGAGCTCTGCTGTTCTCCCAGAGGACAGTAGCTGTTCTTTAAATGTCTTGGGAGGTTTCTGGAAATCTTCCATGAGTAACAGGCAGATGTGAGAGCAGAGAAGGTGTTTGTTGAAACACAAGCATTGCTGTATTTCAGTTTTTACTGAGTCCTATCAATTCTCTATATGTTCACCAGGTAACAGAAGGAAAAAATTGCACAACTACGTCAGTATGGTGGTGTACAAACAGGATTAATCTTACGTGTGCTTAAGGAATAATATTTATTTGGATAAGCATAAAATTTATTGATTACGTGTGCATAGAATTCACCTGTGAGTCGTATTTGAGGAGATCACTGTGTGTCTCTTTTGCTGGAAAACTGTTGTGCTGTGATTTCGGTCCTTGCAGACTGACATCCCTGCCTGAGTTGGCTATTTCTTTTGTTTAAGCAGATGAGGAGCAGGGGAGGCTCATTCCCAGGAGAGGGTCTTATTAGCGGTGACATCTCGAGTTAGGAAGGTCATGATTGACTCTCTTTGTTTATAATCTAGATTTCTATTTAAGTCCATTTCGGACTCCCTGTTAACTCCCATTGTTCTATTCTTGCTCTTTATTTCTACCAAGTAGTACAGCTTAGTTGTGGCAGATCCTGCCTTTAATTATTCTTAGTTAATAAGCTACAATTAAGGTTTTCTAAAGCTTTTCCACTCAAATACTCAGTTACAAGTGGGTTTGTAATTCTGAGAAAACCTCTGTAGTTGGATCTGGAACTTGCCATTTGAAGTATCTGCGGTTGAAAGACGCCGGTTCTCACGGGTCCTTTCAAGTTGAACAGCAAATAGAGACTAAAATTCTGTCTGACAGGGTGTGAGGTGACACTGACTAACAAAGAGTTCATGTTTGTGTCATTTCTGTGGAAGCCAACAGCCCACACTTACCCAAAACACAGAACTGCCCTGTCAGCTCTTTCCCTGGGCACCCCTGATGTCACGCACCTCATTTTTTGTGGCAAGAAAATACTTGATTAAGAATAGAATTGAAACATATAGAGCTAAAGCTGAATTAAGCGGCACGGACTCACTCGCTTAGGGAGGAGCTGTAGTGCTTAAGACGACGATTTCCAAAAGTTAACATTTGGTAATGCGTTTCTGTTTCATTTCAGTGCAAGTTGATTAAATCAATTTTACTCTTCATTGAAGTTGATTTTGACCTGGTTGCAAAGTAGGAACGTTTGGTTAATGTGTCTTGACTTTTTGCTTTAACGAGATATACGAGGATTTGTCAGCGTCTTCAGTTGTAAAACCCAAGTTCATGCTCATGTTTACCAGTTTGGCGTTTGTTGCTTTTCAAAGGCATCTGCTAAAAACCTTGAAAAGAAGTGAACTGCAGGAAAGAACACTAAATGATACTTCCTAGCAAAAAATGCAGCCTGTGGGATAAGTGTTGGCTTGCAGGTGTAAGATATGTACAGTTTGACCTTGCCCTCTTTGCTGGTTAGTAAACACTTAGGAGAAAATGTTCATAATTTTAAACAAAAAGGATAAGGACAGTCACAGGCTGCATTTGAAATGCAAAGGATTTAGATGCTTGATATAGGAAAGGTAAAAGACCAGAATGATGCTGCGGAAGTGGAAGTGAGATGAATTGATGCGATAAAAGGCTCAAGACAAAAAGCCGCTCTTGTGAAGTTAAGCAAAGGCTTAAGCACAGAATATGAATCTAACTCGTAAAAGTTAAAGACGCAGAAGATGGGGCAGCTGCATTGCTTGAGGATCAGTGCAGACCGATCCTGATTCATTATTATTATTAATGTAACAAACAGTGTTTTCTTGTGTATCTTAAGCAACGGGCCCTCTGCCTGTTCTCATGGAGACACTAATTTGGACAAAAGAGAACACCAAAAGTGATGGAGAATTAACGTCAAACCAACCAGCCTACCAAAAAACCTCCAAACCAGAACAGCCTCCCCCATTCGGATACCTGAAGGTGCTTTGAGGCTGGAATTTGTGCTTTTCGAGCCAGATCAGCAAGTCCCGGTGTTCGGGGCTCAGGGACTGGACTGACTTGTAGCAAGACAATGGTTGTGTGACCTCGTTTCCTTAAGGAATTAGCCTGAAAAAACCACAATATTGGAGAAATCCGGCTTTATGCAGAGGGCTTTGCGAATCGTTCTCCCACAATCTCGAAACTTCAGGGAAGAAAGACAAGAATTAAATAGGAAAACATGATTCCGTGTGGAAAGCTCCACAATACACCGAGTTCCCTGCTGGGCAGACTGAAGGGTGTTCAGAAAATCCAGGACAGCCCAAAGTTCCTCGCTCCTTTGCTTCTTATGAAGTTCCACTGAAATAAAACTAAGAGCGTGGTATCGTTCTTGGCACAGGCTTTTTGTGGGATTTCCTTTCAGGTTGTTCTCTGTGTTATTTCACTCTGAACTATATATATATATATACACATATATTTTTTAATAATTGAATGCAGTGTGTCAGCAATTCAGGCTGCCATTTAGATTTCTTTGTAAGTATAAAGTGTAAAACCAGAGTGTTCAATCTAAGGACATTAACTGCTTATTTTTTTTTTTAATTATTATTATTATTTTATTTCTTTTTAAGGCAACCAATATTAAAACTGAATCTGATGCTCCAGAAGCCCGAACTCATAATCTGAGACGCAGGATGGGCTGCGCACCTCCCAAGTGTGAAAACGGTGAGAGAAACGAAACGTTAACGCAATTTCTGGTTTTTATACAAATTCATTGTAAGACCAGAGTTGAGTTCAGCAGTTGGAACAATTCAGAACGCTTTTTAAAAAATGCTTCTGTTAACTTTGTTTCTAAATTGGAATTTATCGTAAACGTTTTTCTGGCTTGGAAATCCTTTTGTTTGTTTTGTGCGTGGTTGTGTTGTCTTTGGAGAGGAAGATATTTTTCAGTTAAAAAAACGTTTCAACCTCATTGTCTTTTATGTAGCAATCAGAAATAAGATTTGAGCCGTATTTCTATTTTGTCTTTTAAATAGCGTCAATCCGCTGGCTTTAAGTAGAGGAAACTCTTTTAAGAAGTTATCAGATTTCGGACACTTTTAGGAAAGAATTTGAAATCAGGAAATGAAACTCAGGAAGGCAAAATATCCCGTGTTTTGAACTTAATGATAAAGTTCCCGTAATGTTTTTAAAATTGCTTCTATCAATAGTCCCGAGTCTGTTCTTATCTGTCCTTCAGAAATAATCATTTCAGCCTGAGAAGAAATGGTGAGTGCCATCAACCAGAAGAATAAACTTGTTGGCAAATAGCTTGGCAAAGCAAATATGGGAAATGTTTAAAACTACTTATTAATTGAAGTTAACAACGCAGTTTCTTTTGTTTCGTTCAAAATATTTTTTTTCAAGACTTCATGTAGATTTTAGTATTTTTTCATTTGATTTTTTTTCTTTAAGAAGTGTCCCTAAGCTTTAACCTTTTTTCCCCCTGAAGAGTAGAAGAAAAAAAGCTCTAGACAGTTTTTAATGCTTCAATTCCTGATAGATGTCGACATTCTTCTCTTTAGTATCTTTGTTAGCTCTCAGACTCCAAGAAATGCTTTGGGTTGTCTCATGTCTGGGTGTCAGGGTCTCTAAATCGTGTGTAACTTCATCACTCCCTCAGTAACAACTGATTCAACAAGTAACTTGGAGAGATGCAGTCTAACTACTACTAGTAAATACTAAGTAATGTCAAGCATTGAAACACTTTGAAATACCTTCATTTTTCTTTGGTGCTGCAGCAGAAAAAGAAATGCAAAGCGCAGTGAAACCTCCCGAGAAGAGAGAACATGAGCCAGAGAAAGACAAATCCAAAGTTCGGTCTAAAAAACCCACTAACGCTGTGAGTATCCCCGCCCTGCTGCTGGTTCCTATCGATTGCAGGTGATCCTGGGTTTCTCTTGGGTATGGCGGGACATCTCATGTCATTTCTGTCACACTAAGGGCTCTTTTGTATTCTTAATGCGACCCTGTGGTTCGAGCAAAGCTGTATCTGTGCCTGCTGGAATATACGTGCTCGTAAAGCTTCCTGTCGTTAGAAAGCTGAAAATAGCAGGATAGTTAAGTTGCGCTGTCTATAACTACAATAACTTGTCTGTCTCCAAGGTACATTCTCAAAATAATCATTTTTGAAACAGTCCAAATAGAAGCGGTTCTGCTGTGATCTCTCTCCCATTGCTCTTTAACCTCAAGGGAGTTTAACGCGAGTTTAACCGCGAGTTTAACGCGAGCTTTAGCTCCAGCTCTCCAGCAGACCTGCCCCTCCATCTGCAGTTCCAGCACTAACATGACAGCTTCATTGTTCAAATGCTTCTTAAAAGCCAACCCTGTTCCTGCTCCAATTCTCCGCACACCACCACCCCCTCCAAAAAAACCCCAAACTGAAAGTGATGGTATTTTGTCTCGCTTTTGAGAAGATGATCTTGAGATTCTTTCTGCCCATGCTACTGCTTGGGTCCTTCCTAAAACCAAAGTTATTCTTTATTTAATCCACACCTATAGCTGTTACAGATACCCAAAAATTATGTGCAAATCCAAGAAGCGTGACGCCCAACCAGAAAAAGGGTTTGTGAGCCATCAAGTGTATATTATGTTATACCTGCCGAATCCACAGCGTGGCTGATTTAGATCAGTCCTGGCCACTGAATCCAGTCTGCTGCCATTTGGAAAAATAACATGGAAGGGCCTGCAACTCTTGTGATCCTTCCTTAAATTACAGAAGGGGGGGTTATTTAGACTCGAGTGTGAATATTTTTTGTTTGCTCCTCTCATTTCCCTTTCAGAGAGAAAATCAAAATAAGCTCTGGCGAATGTCCCCGAGTTACCAAACTGCTCCTGCACCCTTCGGTGCTCAAATTCCCACTCTGGCAATTGTGTTACAGGTGGATTTGTACGTGTGTCTCCTGTGCGGCAGCGGGAACGACGAGGACCGGTTGCTGCTGTGCGATGGCTGCGATGACAGTTACCACACGTTCTGTTTGATTCCGCCCCTCCACGATGTCCCCAAAGGGGACTGGAGGTGTCCTCAGTGTTTGGCTCAGGTAATTGAATTTAGGCTGAAGGTTCTTTTTTATTTTCTGTGTTGTTCTTTGATTTGTTGTGGTTTTTTAACTCGATCCTAGCGACTGAAAATAGAATTTGTTCTTATTAAGGTTGTGCAAACAAGGTGATAGAGGGTAAAGCTAAAATAAAGGCTCGGCATGCTTTAAATTACAAAGCTATCACTTCACATTTTGAAGCAAAAAATTGGTCTGCCTTAGCGTTGTTAAAATTTTAAAGAATATGTTTGATTTTAGTTGGCACCTTTCCTCTGTATTTAAAATCAGAGTCTCACTGGGTGCTTCAGTGTGGAGGTCTATGCATGTTTGGGTTTTTTTGCTTAGCTCTACTATAGGAAGGAGAAATTAAGCATATTACTTCATTGATGTTTATGCAGATTCACCAAATCACAGTGTTTATTTATTGATGAATTAAGCAGGGTAATTTCTTCCTCTGTGCGACTCGGGGCAATCGTTTTGTTTCATTTGGCTGTCCTGCCTTCCTCCCCGTCAGATGCTGTAATTCGAGCCCGTTTGTGTCAAACCTGAGCACAGATTGTCTTATTAATCCATGATAGAAATAATAATCTTTCCCATTGCAGGAGTGCAATAAGCCTCAAGAAGCATTTGGTTTTGAGCAGGCGGCAAGAGACTACACGCTTCGCACGTTTGGAGAAATGGCAGATGCGTTCAAGTCGGACTATTTTAACATGCCAGTACACGTATGTTCATGTATTTATCCTGATGCCGTCATGGAGATTTCGTTTTTTGTGCTTAATTAAAATACGTAACTTTTGAGGGGAATGGGAGAATTCTGGGTTTGAATGGGATGAAATCCCAAATGAGGGGTTCTCATTTATGTGAGTCCTTGTTCTTGCTGGTGTCGTGGTTTCTTGTTCCACCGGCTTCCTGGGGCGTTTTCACTCCTGAAGATGTGTCTGTAAGGAAGGGAATACTCTCTAACTATGACCCATTCCGGAGCGAACAAAGCAGCAGCATGGCCTAGGTAGAACTGCATTTCCGCTGTATTTTTCTTATCCTCTTACTGAAATGATTTTGAAATGGGGGAATATTTCAAGCTAACGGAGGTTGCTCCCTGAGATCGCTTTTGTGCACGTGCTTTTTATATACGGCTTCCTGAATACGTACTCCTTGTTTTTCTTCTTCTCGTATCTAGATGGTCCCCACCGAGCTGGTTGAAAAAGAATTCTGGAGACTCGTTAGTACCATTGAAGAGGATGTGACAGTAGAATATGGAGCTGATATTGCTTCAAAGGAATTCGGCAGTGGCTTCCCAGTTAGGGGTGGGAAGTTTAAAGTTAGACCAGAAGAAGAGGTAGGTCTTTATTAGTTCACTGCGAATGTTTGTATCGCAGTTCTTGATGAAATAAGTCTCTTCAGTTCAAAACAAAATAATGGAACTGGGTTGCAAACTGGATTTTGTGTATCTGACACAGTATTTGAAGAGAATTACAACAGTTTTGGATAAATAATACTTGCTGTGATCAGACATTAAGAGCCACAGGTTTATCCTAGAAGTTGTTTATTAACTTCCAGACTGAAAAGGAAAAAAGTCTCGTTTTAACAAAGCCTCTTAGATAAAGTTTGTGAAAAGAGCGAAGACAATGGAGGTTTTGTTCTTTGATTCATTAACCTGTTTCTTCTTCAATTGGGAAAGGTGCTTTTCTTCTGTTGCTCTTTTGGCAGTTTTGCCACCTTGGGTTTTTTTTACTTCACGTTGTATAAAGCTGTGACTGTTCTCTTTGATTTTCAGGAATACCTTGATAGTGGCTGGAATTTAAACAACATGCCTGTGATGGAGCAGTCTGTTCTTGCTCACATCACTGCGGACATATGTGGAATGAAGTTACCCTGGCTGTACGTAGGAATGTGCTTTTCTTCGTTTTGTTGGCACATAGAAGACCACTGGAGCTATTCGATTAACTATCTGCATTGGTGAGTTTGAGGAATAAACTCAGCCTGACCAGCAAGTCTCCCTTTTATTCCCCCTTCCCCTTTTTAATTAGTGGATTAAAACCAAATTCATGGAGTTCAGGCTGGGAAAACCCTTGCGATCCTGTAGCAGCAGGGTTAAATTTGACACAGTGTGATTCCTGCACTCGTTTGCTTTTGGAGAAGAGGTCGTATTTTGGAAAGAGACATCCATTCCCAGTTGTAAAAAATCCATGAGAGATGCAGCAGATACTCCATCAAATGTTTTATTATGCTCAATGTAAAACCAAAACCATGCAAGTTTTTTTAAAAATCATCTACCTTCAACTAACAATCTTAGAATCCTGCATATTTTTGTCTGTTAGCTAGATCATTCTATCATAAATCCTCTCATCAAGCGAACACTTGTCAGCTGTAATCTTTGCAATCCATTTGATATTCTAAACAGATTGAACTTCTTAAACTTCTCGCCTTACAACAGCTTTTCTAGAGTTTGAATTATTCTTGTCGCTCTTCCTGAAACCTGTCAAGGTCTTTCCCTTTCCTTGTTCGCGTAGTAGAATATGTAAAACCACACAGTAGAATGGTAAACCCCCATCCCAGCTACTCTTCTCTAGGTCTTTTGGGTTGATTATTCAATTGCTCCTTGAAGTAGCTGCTGCTGAGTTAGTTCACTTGCTTTCGTAGTACTTGACATTATTAAAAGAACTGTGTGAGTGAGGTTAAGTAAATGAGTGATGGAGGTTACGTTGTAAAAATGATCTTTGTCGTTTGTTGGGTTTTTTGGTTTGTTTGGGTCTTCGGTCAGGCTGAAAGCTGAGGGAAGGAGAGGAGGTTTCTTGTTCACAGTAGAAACGTCATTTCTTCAAGGAGAGCTCCCCTCGCTGTATTTGCAATATGTATGCACTGCATAATTTGTACCAAAGCACGTTGGCGTTTGCAGTCAAGGCCAGAAGGTGCATAAGTGCACACATGTACATACATTCACAGGCACGTGTGAAAGTCTCCCTACCTCCTTTTACTTTAGCTCTCCTCCAGTGTGAATGCCACTTATGTCTTTTCATTTGCAGAAATTCTTCTGGATTTCCCTTCAACTTTGAGGTTTGTCTGGGGTTTTTTTAAGCCTACTCCAGAGAAATGTGTAGTTGGGTTTAACACTGTTCATGGCCTGAAGAGTCAGTCTTAATGACCTGGTGCTGAGGAGACAACGCTCCGAAATCTGAGAAGCCTTCAGAGGGCAGGACTCCCTCTTGTGAATACTCGGTGTCCCATGTGTCCATGGTCGGTGTCCCATGTGTCCATGGTCGGTGTCCCATGTGTCCATGGTCGGTGTCCCATGTCCATGGTCGGTGTCCCAATGCGGCACTTGGAGCACACGGTACCCAGTGACCGGGGCTGCAGGCGCTGACCTTGCTAAATCCTGTGTTAATTCTTGAAATGGTAAAAGGAGAAAAAGAAAACACAAATCCTTACTTCTAACAATGCTTGCAAATGAATAAATCAACTGTCAGTCCTGGTCAGAGGAAGAATTAGCATCATTGATAGTGTGTTTCTAAAGGCAGGAGTGTGGAGCTGTTGGGTAGCAGAGCAGAAAGAACTGTCACCTCCATTCATTCTGCAGTTTTTGCCTTCGTTAGGCTGACACCTTAACACATCTGGTAAAATTATATCTTTGTTACGTGTTCTCCTGAAGTCCAGAACGCTGATACCTGTATCCTGGTCTGAGTTTAGCGTAGTTCCTCACTGCTCTCACCCATTCCTTGGCAGCGACATGGATCAAGGAGCAGAATTCTTGCCTAACTCTATCTTGGGTCAGGACACAGGTCAGTTTTTAGTTGCATCTATGACTGGTCTTCAGGAATTTGTGGAGTTGTTCCAAGACAATGACCAGGTCCAAGGCTGCATTGTCATTTAACTGACTCTGTGCTGTTGCGTGTGACACCGATGTCACTGCCCCTGCGCGGTCCCTCCCGCTAACTGTCCTCTTCACCACGACACAGGTGCTGTTTGAGTACAGGGATCCATTCCTATGTATGAGAGATCCGCTTCTTGAGTCACACCGCACTCTCTTCTAAAACCCTCCCCATTGCTTTAGGATTTATGAAAAAACCCACAATCTTGGGTCAGGTCAGCTTTACTTTGTCAGCTCTTCAGCAGTCGTGGGACAAAGTGGTTTGTCTGTTATCTTCTTTTGTCAATACCTTTTCTAACATTGCTCTTTAGAAAGGATTGAAAGGCATTTTCATCTTTGTGGTGCGGTGAGTGAGCTTTGCCGTAAGCCTGAACCAATGTCTGTTGCAACACATGGGCATAACCTTGATTTTTCTCACCTGCTTTGCATTGGGTTGAACTGTTGCTAAAAGTTCTTCCTACTCCGGATGTGGATTTTTTTTTCCTTGATATCTTTTGCGTCTCTCACAGTTGTGTAATTTGGAAGTTTAATGTCTATTTACTATATGTTCGTTTTATGGCAATTGTGCGCAAGACAGAAAGAACTGGTTTTGGTTGTTAGATCCAAGAGAGAGTTTGCGTTCGTGGTATTATAAAAAAGAAACAGTTTGGATTTTGAAGTTGTGCTGGAATCAGCGGAATTTCACTGAGGATTTCTTCAGTCTTTTTTTTCCCCAGAATTTTTAAGTGCTCAGAAATGTAGGCAGTAGATTTAGGTCTGGAGTAGACTTAGGTCTGGAGGAGGAACCTGTGTAAAATGTGAAGGTTCAGGAAAATACATAATCTTTACGTTCCTTCCTGGTGATATACCCTTCTATTGACATGGTGTATTTTAAAGCAGGAGACTGAAAATGTAACTTAAAGATTGCTTACATTTAACTTTTCTTAATAATCTTGCAGGGGGGAGCCTAAAACGTGGTATGGAGCTCCAGGGTATGCAGCTGAACAGCTGGAGGATGTAATGAAGAAGCTTGCTCCCGAGCTGTTTGAATCTCAGCCAGATCTCTTGCACCAACTTGTCACCATAATGAACCCGAATACTTTGATGGCCCACGGAGTGCCTGTATGTTGTTGGACTCCTGTGCTACTCCCCCGAACCCAACCCTCTTTAATTTGCACTTAATTCTATTGCAAAGCTAATAATTGAAGGCATTTTGACTTCAGAGATGCTGTGGTGGTTTCCGTGGATGTTGTATCTTCCTTGTCTAGTGTGATGTGCCAGTATGAGCAGATGGGCAATGCAATCATTGCTGTTGGAATTGCTTGGCAAACTCTTCTCTGGAGATCCACCTGAGCATTTTTCTGGTTCTGTATCTCAACCAGAAAGTTTAGTCTCGACCTTAGGAACAATAGCAGGAGCTTTTCCTATGTCTGGCTAATCAGACTTTTTTTTTTTTTTTTTGGGGGGGGGCGCATAGAGTTTCTGACAAGAGGCCAAACCCCATTCTTCCTTTATTTGTCATCCACATCCTCTTATTTTTCCTGGATAAGCTCTTAGTTATTTAAAAACATTTTTCATCAGTTTCCATCATATTCCATCCCAGATTGTTCATGGGAATTATGTCCCTTTACAACTTAATTTGCTTTTGTCCGGCTGATCTTGGGACTTAAAGGAAAATCTGGAAAAAAGTGGCAAAATTTATGGTGCCTACTATGCAGTGAGAGACTCCAAAATTGAAAGCTGCAGGAAGACCTGCCTGCTCTCCTGCTGGTAGTTTAGTATTAAAAGTGTTAGATTTACAGCAGTATGAACTTTTGAGTCCGTTCCAAATTTCTCTTCCCCTTCAGGTCCAGGTTGAAGCGAGCGTTGCCCGTGCGTTACCTGTGTAACCATCAGCAGAGCTGGCAAAGTGCGAAAGGCACAGACAACTGCCTTAAAACGGCTTAGAGTGCGAATAGAAAACCCTTTTGCTTCCTAGGGTTTTATTTGACAAGTCACCAAATGCCGGTTGTAATCTTAGGCTTGCGTTGTGAAACTATCCAAAGTCATCACAGTAATTACTGGGAATTGGAAATCCATATTATCTTCGCAGCCTTCGGTTCTGTTTAGGCCTGGCCTAACGCTTGTCTTTTCTCCCAGGTTTATCGAACCAACCAGTGCGCTGGCGAGTTTGTGATCACCTTTCCCAGAGCTTATCACAGCGGCTTCAACCAGGGCTTCAATTTTGCTGAAGCTGTGAACTTCTGCACCGTGGACTGGGTACGTTCCAACACCGCTTTTTGGCAACCTGCGCGGTTCCAACGTTGTTCCTAGCTGGTGTACGGCTCTGATTTCCTGCTGATGCACAAATTTAGTCCACAGATCAGAAGAAACCTGTTACCGGCAGCCTCATGTTTTGCTGAGGGTATTTCTGTAGAGAGCTGTGGGTTTTCTCTGGTTCTGAAGATTCTGTTTGACGTTATATATTAGGGCTGAAGTATCTTTGATAACAGGAGGTCAGCAAAATCCTGTGCATGCCTAGAATATGCTGCCAAAATCCGCTCCTTTCGTGTTCCCAAATTCCATTCAAATTGTCAAGAGCTGGAGTGGAACTTTTCTGTTTACTGCACCGGGAATTCTCTTGGAGGCACTTTCTACAGTTGAAAAGCAAAACCGACTTGGACTTCGTTTCTGCTTCAATTTCTGGGATTCAATTGGATGATCTGTTCAGCACGCATTAAGAACAATTAGAGGCTTTGACAGTCCTCTTGGAAAAAAAAAAACAGAAATAAGAATTGTGCTTGATGTGAGTACATCCTTGTGGAGAGCAGAGGTGCTGTCTGTTTTTAGGGAAGAATACCTTGATGAGATGAGAACAGAAAGTTTTAATGTTCTAACAGAAGGCTTACAGACCAGTACTTTATTCCCAGTAAACTTCACTCGGCTCACTGAAACAACAAAGAGAGGCACACATCAGAATTATTAGGTCATAGTAATTTATTAAGGATTTGTCTTATTTAAATGAAAACAAATGGAGGATACTTGCTCCAAAGTTACAAGTAACCATTTCTCCTCCCCATCAGATTTCTCAGATACAGGGCTGCCTGATCTCAAAAAGATTTCTCTTCTAGTTTTTGGGGTTGTTTTGCTGTCATTTTCTTCCTCCTGCCCCCCCCAAAGAAAGAAAAAATATTTTCACTATTTTTAAATGTAGCCCATCAAAAAAATGTTGCTAGATTTAAAAAAACACGGCGAGAAAGCTTTCTGTATTGCGACTGTGTTTGCATATCGCTTGGCTTGGTTTTATTTTTCCTTTCATCCTTCCATGAGTTTCATACCGGACTCTAACGCGTAACCTCGTTGTAGCCTGAGCATCGCTGTGGGCCTTGGCCTTTTATTTGGATAGTTTTTGATGAGTAGCGTAAAAGTCGGTATCTTAATGTGATTTTTGAACCAAACTCTTCATTTATTTCATGGTTTCCCTGCAGTTGCCGCTGGGTCGCCAGTGCGTGGAGCATTACAGGCTGCTGCACCGCTACTGCGTGTTCTCCCACGACGAGATGATCTGTAAAATGGCTTCCAAAGCCGATGAGCTGGATGTTGTGGTAGCATCCACGGTTCAGAAAGACATGGCTATTATGATTGAAGACGAGAAGATGTTACGTGAGAAGGTCGATAAACTGGTGAGTTGGAGGAAATAATATTATGGGTGAAGGAACAGCCCAAGCCGGGGTGTGAAGACGCGCTGGGGCTTGCACTGTGTTGTCGATGGCTTAGAGCGACCTGGTACCTTCCTGTGGTGGTTTCTGAGGCTAAAGAATCATTTATCTTTCATCTTGTTTTAGCACCTGCCCTTAAATATTATTCAGAATGTCTCTTTTACAGTAATAGTTGTTCTTTTAGTAATCTAGTCAGTATAGCTGGTTTTTTCATTAACTGAGATTTCTGTCTACCCAGTTTTAACGTCTTATTTCTGAACTTTGATAAATTCAGCTTCTGGTGTTGTAGCTTGGAATATTCCCCTCTTCGTTAGGGGTTGAAGTGATGTAAAATGCTCTTGCAGGGAGTGACTGACTCGGAGCGAGTGGCGTTCGAGCTGTTTCCCGATGACGAGCGGCAGTGCTTGAAGTGTAAAACCACCTGTTTCATGTCTGCTGTTTATTGTCCCTGTAAACCTGGATTACTGGTCTGCCTGTACCACGTCGAGGATCTCTGTTCCTGTCCCACCTACAAATATAAACTGGGGTAAGCTCTAGAGAGCAAATAATAGCGTGGTCTGGAGATATTTATTATATATGGAGATGTTGTGGTTTGATAATCAAGTGCTTGCTGTGTTTTGTCAATGGTGCCAGCCTGGGTATTCTGTTCTCTCAGTCCTTGGCAAATACAGTACCCCCAAAACAAAATGCCTTTTTTTGTGCTCGTATGCAAGGACTCTTTGTTTTCAGCATTCAGCCCTTCTTGCTCTATAATGGTGAAAATTGCTGGATAAGTTAGTTTACTTTTTGATTTATAGCATCAGAGTCATCATCCCTCACATCCAGACTTGCCGAATAATATTTTTTTTGCTTTTGTTTGCTTTCCTTGCTGTTGTCATCTTTCTGTTCCTGGTGTTCGTTACGTTTTTGTCCTACATGAATGTAGCTTGTCCTAAGACAATTTCACAATTGCTTTAATTGTAATGTCGAAATTGCTTTTTGGAGCAGTTGCGACATTGAATTGTCTTAGACGGAACATGGTGTGGTTGTAGGTCGTAATTATATAACTCTGGGTGCATAACAGATCATTTCTGTGTTGTACGGACCAATGCATCTTAATGCCCCCCAGTTCTTGCTGAAGAGTTTGAGCTCTGTGCTACTTGTAGGTACCGCTATACCCTGGAGGAGCTCTATCCAATGATGAATGCGCTCAAGATGCGTGCGGAGTCGTACAATGAATGGGCTTCCAACGTTAACGAAGCTCTAGAGGCGAAAATTAACAATAAAAGAAGTAAGTGTCTTACCTTTTGTCTGCGACACATGATTTTAAATGGCTACTTTCTCAGGTTTCAGTTTCTGAACCTTAGTAACTTTTTTTCTTAAACTTACGTGCCAATCAAAATAAATTGTATATAATTTCGTATTTTAAAGTATTTTAGCTGTTGCAGTTCCAGAAATTATTCCGAGCTGTCTCTGGGTGAGAAGATTATAAATCACTTCGACACAAAATATAACTGAAGTTGAAATAGAAATATATTTAATATATTGTGTTTATTCACCCTTACCATTTAAAATCCATCACGAAAGGGGACTTTTGTTAACTTCCTATCTTTCCCAAAAGGTCTCATCAATTTTAAGGCTTTGATAGAAGAGTCAGAAATGAAAAAGTTTCCGGACAATGATCTACTGCGACACCTCCGACTGGTTACGCAGGATGCAGACAAATGTGCCTCAGTTGCACAGCAGCTTCTTAACGGCAAACGGCAAACCAGGTAAATGTTCCCGTCTGTGTTCGCAACAAAACCGAGTGATTGAAGATAGATGCTGGTGGCCAGTGAGAGATGCCAGTGAATTCACCTTTCCTGCATGTAATAAGTTAAACATTCTTAGCTTTCAATCTCTTCTTCCACCCTGTTTGACAGTTGGGCATTAAATTCATTCTAATGTTCCCTCGAAGGAAAAAATGGTGCGATATTCCCAGACAAAGCAGCGCCCAACAAGATACAGTCCACTTGTCTTTGTGCCACGGACACTGAGAATCCGTCAGTGGTGCATATGTCGTTATTTTAATTACATTTGTGGAAAAAAGTGTCTTAACTTCCTGAGCTGATGGTGACAGCAACACTGTATAAGATCTCTGAAAAACATTTTTTCTTTGGCGGCGCTTAGGTTGTATCTTTTAGGTTAGTAGCTTGAGGAATAGGAAGATAGGGTGGTACTTGGGTAGTACTTGGGTGAACTGGATGTCTGGTTGCCCGGTCCTGCCGCATCTCCTCATTGCATCAGTTCGATTGTCACTGTGTTATGTGTTAGTTTTTCTCTCGGGAAGCAGAGCCCGACCCCCCTGGCTCCAAGCTCCTTTCAGGCAGTTCAGAGATCAGAAGGTCTCCCCTCAGCTCCTGTTCTCCAGCTGAACCCCCCAGCTCCCTCAGCCGATCCCATCACACTTGTGACAGTTTTGCAGTTTAATGTGTATATAGGGGTGCGTGCGTATGTATATATCTGTAAATACTTGTTTTAAAAACTTGTGCCTTTTCCTGGAAGATGCTGCAGAACTTCCACAAAAACCAGTAAAACATTGTGGGCCATAAAATAGCCCATGTTTTACCTGAGACTTTGAAATCGTTTTATTGTTCGGCCTACTGTGGATTTTGGAACTCCCAATGTGATCTCGCATATCCTTTAAAAATACCTATTTTTAACATAGAACGGTGAATTAAAATTTATTTTGTAGCGTTCAGATTCCATCCATGCTGGCATATCCTGCTGGGATGTTGTTTTCCTCTTTTCTTTCAATGACCTATTGTGGATTAAATTGGAGCCAGCACTGTAAGAGATTTCTTGCCTTTTGTGTTCAGGGTTCTCAGACCAATATTAATTGACTTGAGTTTCGAGAGGTTTTTAATATTAGCCAATTGGTTAACACTTAGAAGCTGCTCATTTGATACAATGCTTTTGGATAAAATGAAAATGATGATTTCAGCGTAAAGAGGATTTTTCAGAAGAGCCTACACAACCTGTGAATGTAAAACCCATTCAAAATCAGGATTTGTTCTCTTTTGGTATGAGCTTACTACAATAGCTATTGCAACATAACTCAATAGTTTGTCCACAATTGCTTTGTGTTCTGGAAAAAAAAGCCTAATTTTATTCCATAATAACCAGTGCTCTTCCAAGGCTGAGTGGTTGTTCCAGAATACTATTTAATATGAAAGAGCATTTTCAACAATAGCTTATTCTGCTGTCGCTGACTGAAGTCTTCCCATGTATGTGAGCCCTAGGCTGCTTGGATGCTTTTGAATATTCTATTATTTGTGAGTAAAGTTTGACTCGCAAGAAATCAAAAGCAGATTTTCGAGAAGTCTAGGTTTATTTATTTAATTTTTTTTAATTATGATTTTTCACTGAATTGTGTGTAATGGCAGGTACCGCTCCGGAGGAGGAAAATGTCCAAACCAGCTGACAGTGAATGAGCTGCGGCTGTTCGTGCGGCAGCTCTATGCTCTGCCCTGCGTCCTCAGCCAGACACCCTTACTTAAGGTAACCTGCAAAACTGGGGGAAAGAACACGGGTTTTTGTCGCGGTGATGTATTTGCAATAGTCTTACTATTCGCTCCAAGAATAAATACCTTTAAACTGGCAGGCCTGGGTAATTTGTGCACGTGAGGTATGTAAGAATGGAGCTCTCTGATCTGCTGGTGTTCGTGGTCAGCAGATTTTTGTACTACACGGGGGAATCAAAATGTTAATATTTTACGAAGTAATGCGAAAGAAGGAGCAGGATGACCTGGGTAACCGCGGATGAAAAGCTTGGGGTCAGTTAACTGGTGTCCTCTGAAGAGTGAAGCCAGGTTTATCTGAGAATATTCAAAACCTCGTCGTGCTCCGAGTGACAGGTCTCCCATTCGTATCACTTTCCTTCTTTGTTAATCCAGAATCAGCTCTGTGTTAGTCTCGTAATTAGATCCATCCTGATGCTCTCAGCCCACGTTCCAGGGAACGCCCCAGGTAACCCCGTCACCTGCTGTGACCGTGACTCAGGTCACTTGTCCCACCACCATCACCTGGTGCTGATTATTTGCTCACCAGATGATCAGCCCTCAGACAAGCTGAAAATAATTCCAGATTTGGTTTCAGTAATTGCCAAAATGTTGCGTATCACACTGAGGGGTAATAAAAACCAGGAACTTAAATTCTGGGCAGCTGTAATTCCTGCCTTAAAGGCAAATGGCTTTGCGTATTTGAGGCTCTGGGAACCGAAAGCCAACAACTGAACCATCTCCTCAGCACCCACACAAGGCGGAGACACCAGACAGTGTCGTGTAACTTTGAATTGGAACAGACCAGTTCAACCCAGCTTTACGAGTGTTGGGTTTGAAGCTTTATGAGGTCTGGAATGTGTGAATCAGGCTTTATGTCATCCTATTGACAGTTATTTATTTATAGCGTTGGAACTCTGGGAAGTTATCTAACTATTTAAAAAGCAGTAGTTCAGCAATGCCAGACACACAAACAGTTCTTCTCCATCTGGCATTCCTGAACAGGGATATATCAAACACATACGGTCAGAGTATTCTTTTGTGTCATTCTCAAAAATCCTAAATTACATGTAATCATGCAAATTAGGCTGTTCATATAAACGACCAACACTTACTGGAGGTTGGTTTACAATTTACTATATCTCTAAAAAGGCTTTATTTCCATTATGGGTGAAATTTGCCTACCCTGGCAAACAACCTCACTGGCAAAATACCAAGGTGTGAAGCGAGAACTTGGGGCTGGAATTGCATTTCAGCCAGTGCTGGGAGCACTGGGCAGGATGGCTGGATACAGAATCCTTCCAACCTTTGCAGTGAGGTTACCCTGGTTAAGTGTCCTGCGTCCTCGGTGATGTACAAACAGCACCTTTCTGGGGTAATTATCTGTTGAATGTGTGGAGAGAAAAAGTTGCATTGCATGAAGGAGCAAAATGCCTGTGGCTCACTGGGCCTGTGTGGTGCAGCTCAAACCCTTCACAACGCAGCAGAAACGGACCCCAGCAGCTCCCCAACCTTCCCTGCGTTCTGCAAAGCCGCCATCACCTTAACCTTGTTGCTTTTCAGCCTTTCTGATCATTCCAGAACAAAACCAGGACGCAGCACATTTAAAATTTCCCTTTAGATCCTTTCTGTTTGTCTCAGAGCTTTCGGACACCTGTCCCTTGATTTAAAGGAGTTTGGATTGGAGTTCCCTTGTTCGATGAGCCTCGAGCTGGTGGACACGTTCTGCGTGAGGAGATGCTGACACACACGCTATGGGTCAAAGACCCACTATTGAAGTATTCTAAATGTCATAATTTGCCCTGCGCATTGTGTGCGTTGCAATGTGCCGTTTGCCACGAAGCGAACACTTAAGCGTTTAAGAGATTTGACAGTGCGTTTCCTTCTGCTTCATCGTTGCCGTTTGTCTCTTTCAGGATCTTCTTGATCGCGTGGAAGCTTTTCAACAGCAAAGCCAAAAACTCCTTTCTGAAGAAATGCCCAGCGCCGCAGAACTTCAGGAGCTGCTGGACGTCAGCTTCGACTTCGATGTGGACCTGCCGCAGCTGGCCGAGCTGCGGACGCGCCTGGAGCAGGCGCGCTGGCTGGAGGACGTGCAGCAGGCCTCCTCCGACCACAGCTCCCTGACTCTGGACGACATGAGACGGCTCATAGACTCAGGTGTCGGACTCGCTCCCTACCCAGCGGTTGAGAAGGCGATGGCGAAGCTGCAGGAGCTGCTCACCGTGTCCGAACACTGGGACGACAAAGCCAGAAACCTGCTGAAGGCCAGGTAGAAGCCGAAGCTAGCGTCGCGTTTTGGAGTTCCGACAGCTGTTTTAAGATGGAAGTAGTTGGTTTGACTTCTGAAGGGGGCTCTTGTTCGTTCTGTTCACAACGCAAAGGCAAAACTGGTGCCATCCAGAAGGGAAAGGGATGAGTGACGGGGCGGTGGTTCGCAGGGAGGGTTCGCGGTGCTCTGCTGTCCTTGTGCAGGTTCTCCATCCACCACAGGAAGGGTTTTAAGACAACTCATCCTTCCCTTCTACCTTTTTCCTTCCCCCAGTGTCACACTGGAGGGTGCATGTCCAGACGGAGCGTGAATATATGCTACGGACTGGTAAAATTTGATTATATAGGCTATTTCTAACATTGAGGAAATTTTCCAGATAAGTCAATGCAGGGGAAAAGGAAATAAGCCAAATACATCCTTACTGAGAAAAATTTTCTTGCTCATGGCTTTGACCTTCTAATTTATAAAGTAAAATGAAGGATGCACACTCAAAGTTTAGAAGGGTGGCACAAACTTGCATGCAAGGTTTTCTGCCCTCAGGATTCCTGATTCTTTTATTTTTAACATTTTTCCACCAGCCTCATAACTGTGAAAGTATTTGAGTGTTTCTTACTCGTTCGTAACCATAGTATTTTAAAATTGTAACGTCACAGAAGCACGAAGCTGGAATAAGCTTGGTTTTACCCTCCAAAACAGAGATGCACTTCAGTTTGATCTTTTCTAAAATGTCAGAATTGAATTGTGAAATACAGAAAAGCCATCTCCACTTCTTTAACCTTCTAGCGTGGAATCTCTTAGTTGGTGCTGGTTCGAGGTTTAAGGAGGGTCTGTCATTTGAAACTTGTCAAACGTTAAATCTCCCTTAAGCTCAAACGTGTAAATATTGAAAAGATAAATATTCCTACATGTTTTTAGCATTTCTAGTAGGCACCTCTAGCAAGGATTTCTAAGTTTCTCAAAGGTTACCTGCCTTACTGATGCCCTGGTTGTACAGTACACATCTCTAGTACTGGATATTCGGCGTAACTCTTCCGTTTTGATAAAGCGGGGGAGCAGAAGAGCGCGTGGCGCGGTCTCAGCTGCGGGTGCTCTGTCCCCGCAGGCCGCGGCAGTCGCTGAGCAGCCTGGCGGCGGCGGTGAAGGAGATGGAGGAGATCCCGGCGTACCTGCCCAGCGGGGCCGCGCTGAAGGACGCGGTGCAGAAGGCCAAGGACTGGCTGCAAGAAGTGGAAGGGCTGCAGGTGGGTAAACAGCACTCGTGGCTTCTCGGGGAACAACAGTGACGCTCTGAAGCAAAACTGCTTCATCTGTAACATCTATTGCGTTGGACACGGTGCAGTTACCCCCTGAGTGCAATTATTTTACTGCTGTTTCTCGACCTGATTTGGATTCCTTTACCTTCGCAGTTCACCGACTGCGATAAAATCTCTAAAGGAGCTATTAAAAAAAATCAAAAATTAAAAAGATATTATATTATGGAGCTGTAAGGTAAGTTTTGCTCAGCTGCTAGTAGCAATTACCTGGTAACCATATTTTGATTACCATTCTGCATCTTGCTGCACTCCTCTAGTGTGGAGCGGGTGACACAATTAAGTTCTGCTTGCTGACTGCTGAACGAACAAAACCCCTCAAGTAATCGAAAGTCACCAATAATATTTTTTTCAACACTGCCATTTGCTTGATTAAACACATAACTCCAGAATCTCCTAAAAAGAAATAAGGAGATTTCCCGATCCAGGAGTGTTCCTGGTCAGCCCACTGTCCTGTCCTTGTGTTGTCTCCAGTTTTGCGTGCGCTTTTCTGGAGCATCCCCGATGGTACAAAGACACTGGGACCTCTGATGAGGCCCCATCAAATTCCTTTACTGTTTCCACATCTTTGTCATCAGTGATATTTCCGACATCCTGCGATGGCGACGTATTCTCACATTTATTAGCCATTAAGCGTGGCAAATCTCAAGGCTGTTTCATGTTTTATTCCGGTGTGGTCAGCCTTTGATTTCGCCAATTAAATTACTTGTAGTTTTGTAGTAGTTCTCTTGGAATTTTGAGGTGGAAGTTACTTGGTTTCCTCTTCTTCCTTCCCTCTTCATCATCTTCCATTTTTTGAGGCTCCTTCCAGCTTTGTGTGATTGCCATTTCCACGTTCACGCTCTCAAATAATCTTCAAAAAGCTGATGGCAGAGAGGAAAAAAGTGTCTTCCCAACCACGAGATCTGGACAGGTTTTCACCTTGGCTTCTAGCACTTCCCATTTGAACTCTTATTTTTTTTTAAACATTTCAGTTTTATTTGTGGACCAAGTTTCCTGTGTTTTTAGTTTTTATGCTTTTACAGTTCAATGGCAGCTTCTGTTTCAAAAATCAGTTGTCATGGGCTGTAACATTTTGAGTGAACAAAGGTCATGTAATAATAACTTTTGTTTGAGTGCTGTCTTGAGAGGGCTTAAGTGAATTGTTCTTGGCATTTGCTAATTTCTTGGTTTGGCTTCTGGAATTTTGCCTCCTTAATATGGAAAAATGTGTCTGTATGTGCCAAGAATTTTTGCTTCAGTTCTGCAAAGCCTGGCAGCCTGCTTGTATTGTTGGCTGCCTTTTTTTTTAACTGTCACTTAGTATCTTTCCCCCCCAAAAAATGTTTTATTAATTTTCCCTATGTACCTAATGACTAGAGCACGAGAAGCGCAAACGTTGGAATAACAGTTGTGGAAGTGACCCAAGTGTCTAAGCAGCCAATTCTTTTTTACAAGCTCCACCTTCCGCGAATCACAGCAAATCATTGAGATGATCTGAAGCGGTATGTCTTATATACACGGAGCTTTTATTAATTTATAATCGGACAGGTTGGAGGACGCGTCCCTGTCCTGGACACACTGGTGGAACTTGTCACAAGAGGCCGATCCATCCCCGTGCACCTGGAGTACCTGCCCAGGTTGGAGTCGCTGGTGGCCGAGGTCCAGGCGTGGAAGGAATGTGCAGCCAACACCTTCCTGGGCGAGAACTCCCCGTATTCGCTCCTGGAGGTGAGAAATCTCAGCCCTGGATCGCTGAGAGCACCATTCACACCACAGCAAAAGCGCATCTGAGTTACAGCGTTAACTCAGGAAATAGCAGTAAATATTAAACGTATTCGCAGAATTGGTTTAGGATTATTAATTTAACATCATTTTTATAGATTGACTTCTGCTTTTAGTCGTTTAAACTCTTGAAATTATTAAGATTTAGCTATGCTTTTAATCAGTGGTTAGTGAGAGCCTGGTGTGCCGCAGTCTGACATTTGAAGTATAAATATGGGGATATTGATGGACGTGTGGCACCGAATTCACTTCAGCGCATCAGGCTGCAGCTGCAGGAGCGCAGGTTCGTGGCTGTGTCAGGACAAATGCGTTAAGCATGTTGCGGGCAATAACTGCTGCTCTGTCCCCCAGGTGTTGTGTCCGCGCTGTGATATCGGGATGCTGAATCCGAAGAGAAAGCAGAAGAAGCTGAAGGAGCCGGTGCCAAGCGGAAAGAAGAAAAGCACTAAGCTGGAAACTCTGAGCGACTTGGAGAGAGCTCTGTCCGAGAGCAAAGACACTGCATCTGCGGTACGTGCTTTGATTTTATTTTTCAACTGGAATTTCCTATAAGTTCCTGTAATCTTGGTTTCCGTTTGCCTCTCGTGCAGCAGCGGTACCTTCTGCTCTTTTCTGCTTGCTCTGCTGTTCTGCGGAAGGATTCCTACGACTGGCATTTCTGTGCTTGCTTCAAGCTTCTCAAAATTGCGTTTAGTGGAAAAAGTGTGTGTTGTTTTCGAGCATGGAAACAGCCTTACAGTTTGCCAGGTGATGCCAGTAGCCCAACAAAGCGCAGGAAAATAAAAAATCGAGACCTGTTTTACGCCACCGCACCAAAACCTCATTAAAGATAAGGCTTCCCCAAGTCTGATGCTCTCAAAGAACACAATAACCCAATGCCATTTATAATTAAAACCCATAAATAATGAAAGAAAACCTCATGCGTTATGAAGTCAGTAAAACGCTAGTTCTGGATGGAGCGGATGTGGCCCCAGTTGTAAAGCCCAACATTGTACCTGCCGCGCTCAGCACCGTGTGTACCTGATGGACTGTGCTGGGCCCTGGTCCCATATCTGCCCATGCTGGACAAGCTGTCTGAATTTTGCACAGCTTATTTTTCTCTAATGGTCACATTTCGAAGCCGTGGTGTTTGAAATAATCTGGTTTGTACAGATTTATAAACCCTCCTGTATACGTGTATTTTTTTATCCATAATGCATAGAATTTATTATTTGCAGCTGCTACTAATAGCATTTATTAAACTGAAATATGCTGCTATGTTAGCAGATAATGCTAAAGATAATTATCTAAGCAGATAATGCTAAAGATGCCTTAAAAAAAAGGCAAACACCTGAATTCCAGTTGGTGTTTACAAAGCCCAGAGCGGGTCCAGAGTCAGGGGCCGGCCCTGGGCAGCGTGTGCAATGTGGGTATCAGATCATCGGTATTTCTGAAAACTGCCCAGGTATGTTTTAAGATTATACAGAATCAGACTTTGTATTTGAGAGGTGTTCGTAGAGAATAAACCCAGTCTGAACTTGTTTCGGAATTTAAGCTGCTTCGATGAGGGTAATGGGTTTGTAGTACGAAACAGGAAGGGTTTAGGACAGAGAGGGAGAGAATCAGGTTATTTTTGCAAAGGAATAAGCTTTATATCTCTGGGCCTGATGAGAAAATGGAAGGAAGCCGAAGTCGCATCACTGCACATCCCCATAACCGCATCGCTTCAAACATTGAAAGCCTCAAAGGGCTGCGGGGTGAGATGTTTCGTAAAGATCTGAAATACTCACTGGCGTATGTGGAGAGCGTGAGTGTGCAGAGCTCAGCCCGTGCTCCCGGGTAACGCTCCTTTGGCGGTGACATCCCTTCTTTGCCCTCCCTTTCAGATGGCCACGCTGGGGGAGGCCCGGCTGAAGGAGATGGAGGCGCTGCGTGCCCTGCGAGCCGCCAACGAGGTGAAGGTGCTGTCGAGCGAGGAGGACGCGGAGCTCAAAGTCTGTCTGTGCCAGAAGGAGCCGGCGGCTCCCATGATCCAGTGTGAGCTCTGCAGGGGGTTCTTCCACACCGCCTGCGTTTCCGTGCCCAGCGTGTTGCAGGGACCTCGCGTGTGGCTCTGTCCTCACTGTCACCGATCGGAAAAGCCGCCTTTAGAAAAGATCTTGCCGTTGCTGGCCTCCTTGCAGCGCATCCGCGTGAGGCTTCCCGAGGGGGACGCCTTGCGGTACATGATCGAGAGAACTGTGAACTGGCAGCACAGAGCACAACAAATGTTGTATTCAGGGAATCTCAAACTTGTCCAAGACAAAGTTGGCTCAGGATTATTGTACAGCAGATGGCAGAGCACGGCGGGGCCGCTGCCGGAGACAAACAAGGTGAGGCCGGTGGGTGGTCGGGGACAGTCTGTGACACCTCTCTGGGTTTGGGTTCCCTGTGTCTGGCAGCGCAGGGTGTTTGTGCGTTGCTGCACAGACGGAGTTCAGGCTCTGCCAGGTTGTTTCTGTGCCCAGCAACAGCCTCGGCTTCACCTTCTGCTGCAGTCCTGGCAACAATGACTCCTAACGGGCCCGTTTTTCATTCTTTTCCTCCCGGCTCCTACACCCTAATGTGACACTATTAACGCCAGAGCTGCTGAAGCTGTTGTTTCTCGAGTGCTCAGTATTCAATTGGTCTTTATATTCTGTTCTTACAAGTATTTCCATATAGTTTTAAGTGTTGAGAATTAGAGGCGCAAACCTTCCAGTGTGTTACCAGTTTTGCTCTCTGATAAGCTTGTTTTCAATGGGGTATCTTCATCTGTTCCTGCTGCTCCTCCTCCTCATCACTTACAACTCCCAAGCTGAATATTCTGCTAATACTGAGTTAAGCTACGGCAACTGTTTCAGGCATCATCGTGAGGGAGCTTCAGACTTCTTCCAGTAAAGATCTTTGAGCAAAAAGCACAGGGAAAGCGGGAAATTGGTGAAGCATTTCTAGTTTTCCTGAGATAATAAATCTGAAATACAAGGTCTGTGCAGCATAAAGACACGAAACATCCCGAATACACTGTGTTGCTTCTACTTTTTGATTGAAACACTTTAGCGAGGTTGCACTAGCAAAAATAAAGTTAGTCTGTGTATTTGTGTTTTCACATTCTGTTGTGTTAAAACATAAAACATGCCCTGCGTGCTTGAGGAGGTGGTGTCGCTGCTTCTCGGGTAACTCAGCTAGACCAGGTTGCCTGTTTTGACTGAATTTTTCAAATAAGCAAGCCTAGGTTTAGAAATTAAAACTACATGTAGATGTCTAAAACAATTTCTCTGATAATTTAGGTTTGAAAGTATCTTTTTACTAGACCAGCTCAAATAGTTGAAAAACAGTAGGCAAGGCTTAGGGCATGTACATTGATGTTTGGGTCAGAGATAGAGACAGTAAGCGTAGTTTTAGCTCAGTTTTAACTCAGTTTAACCATTTTTCTGTGGTCTGGAGCTCAAGTCCATAAACCTCCCAAACCAAGGAAACTCCAGCAGAGTGAGTTCAGGTCTTTGCAGCTGCATTTCCCACATCAGGAGCCCCGTTCGGTGGAAGAGCATCTGAGCAAGGACACCAGCTCGGGGACCCTTCCTGGGGTGGGTCACGGTGGCATCCGGAGCCGTCCCGGCACAGCCGCTGCGCCAGAGCCTTGGTCTCAATAGATCTGAGGGGTTTTTTGGTGAATCCAGTGTCTCAGCATTGCTGTCCCATCACAATTGTGTTTTCCCCGTTATCCAGCGTAATCCAACACTCTGGTTCCCCGGAGAACTCATAGCAGTAACCGCTGGAGCTCGGCTTCTTTGGCACTGGCCAAAGTTAAGAATGTGAAGCATTTACATGAGTTTGAAAAATTCACTTGAAAAACAGCCATGAGAATTGATGAGAACCAGGTTTTGAAAGGGGCCCAGGCACATGAATAGTGAGGTAGATGATATTTTGGAAGGCATCTGGTGCGATGCCTTTCTGACACTTGTGGGTCCAAACCTGACGCTCACTGGCTTGCCTAAGCCATCTTTGCGTAATTAAGCGCATGTTTTGCCTTTGGAGTGTCCTCTGTGCGTGCTGAGGTAGAACAAAGTGCTTCAAAACAGGTCGGTGTCTCACGGGAGCAAGGACGTGAGAAATCACTTTGTTATTGTGAACAAAAGGAGGAAACCCGGATCTACCCAGAGTCAGTTCTCGAGCTGAAGCCCCTGTTTCCACAAGGCTGGGGTGACCCGACGGTGACTCTGACGGTGAATTCCGGCAATAAAGTTGCTTTTGTCTTTTTCTGGGTGAAGGATGAAGGATTTGGGTGTCTTAGATTGAACAGTTTGCAGGAGTACAAGATTTAAGTAATTGTAAGAGAAACAAGTTTTGATTCTATTGCAGTTATTTCGCAAATCAAAACTACATGTTAAGTGACAATACCTGTGCATTCTGTTTTGTTTTCTAGGTTTCCCAGACAATTGGAGCGATGTCATTCTCCATGCCTCATGACTGGGATAACAGAACCATATATTTACATTCTACATTTTCTACAGGACAGCACTGCATCCCACTTCATGGTTTGTAGTTTTCACTTGGAGTTTCATTTTTTTCTTCTTTTCGCTGTGTTTGGTCCTGGTCCTGGTCAGCAGGAGGTGACTGAGGTGGGAACCACAGGACTGTGCAGCGGATCCAGTTCCTTCTCCATCCCTCAGCAGCTTTGCAGCGTAATGTCCAGCTTTGGCAGAGGAGGAAAAGTTCTCAACGAGTCAAATTTCTCACGTGTGCAATGAAAATGGGCTGTGGTAGGAGAAGAGGGATCAGCCGAGGGCTGGACCTGTCCGTGAACAGCTTGTGGCTGTGGGGGCAGCCAAAGGGGCTGCGGGAGCGGGGAGAGCATGGAAATTGTAGGAGCGGGATGGGAACGGGGCAGGGAGGTGGTGCTGGGGACCAGGGGCTGTGTCACCCGCAGGACACGGGTCCGGGGAAGCTTTGCTGCAGCACGACTGTCCCAAGTCACAGAGCTGAGCGCTGGGAGCTGCAGGTTCTGCGCCCGCTCCCCGGCTCAGCCTCGTGTCTGTCAGTGCGGGAAATTGCATCATTTTACAACTGGAAAAGAAGTTATTTATCATTTCTTTCCTCCTGACATGATACTCCAGGGACACAGGCCTAATCTTATCTTCATGTTTTCAAGTCAGCGCGGCTTAGTCCATGCTAATTTTACACAAGACACTTCAGTTGAACGTTACAGTAAATCAAACAAGGCAGTTCTTTGTACAGTTTACAATTCAGGCCATATTTGAGTTGTACTGAATACTGTATTAAAAAGCTGATGTTTACCCAATGACCTTGGCCTCCCCAGCTGTGACTGTTTCCAAAGCCCAGTGCAAGTTTTGTGAGCTCGGCCCCAGCACTGGGTGGTGACCGTTGGGCAGGACTCGGTTGCAAGGCTCATCCTCTCGGGTTTTTTCCTCTCCTTTCTTCACTGCTCTTATGGATCCCACTCAGTTTGTTCGTCTTACCCACTTGGTACCTAGTGAGCGGTTCATCACACTTCTTGTAGCTTCAGAAGCAGGAGAAATTGCAGAGAATGATGGCAATTGCTTATCCTCGAACCAGCAGAAATGCAATGCTGGGAGGGTACTGAGGCGCAGCGCAATAACTTCTGTGCAAAGCTTTATCTTTCTTCTTAACCCTGCTGTTAAAAATGAGCAGTGAGGAGGGAAGAGATAAGAGTTGCAGATTTAAAAATGTCTTTCGCAGTTGTTTTATATACTGCCAGAGACGAATTTTCATTGTCTGTGCTGTTCTCATCAGTGCTGACACTGAACAATTCCTTTTCTCCTCTGTCTTTCACCACAGTCATTAGCACAGAGCTGGATGAGCTGATGATGGAAGCTCAGCTGCTGCAGGTTTCTCTGCCTGAAATCCAGGAGCTCTACCAGACGCTGTTCACAAAGCCGAGCCCCGTCTCACAGACGGAGCAGAGGTCGGCGCTTGGACCTGCAAATGAAAAGGCAAGTGTCTGTCACGAGCAATGGCACTGGGGGCACTGGGGAGCAGAGGCTCTGCCTGAACCCCTGACATTACAAAGAGTTTTGTGTGTGCGTGTCTGTACTTCCATGAAAATACGTTTTCCTTGTTCAAAAGGGGTCAAGAAGTTGATAACTTAATGAATTTGTTACAAACAATTGAATTTCTTATGAGGAGAGACTGAGAGAGCTGGGGCTGTTGAGCTGGAGGAGAGAAGCTGAGAGGGATGTGATCAATGGGATCAATATCTCAGGGTGGGTGTCAGAGGATGGACCAGACTCTGTTCAGTGGTGCCCAACGCCAGGGTGAGGGGCAACGGGCACAGACTGAAATACAGGAGGGTCCATGTGAACATGAGGAGAAACTTGTGTGCTGGGAGGTGCCAGAGCCTGGCCCAGGCTGCCCAGAGCGGGTGTGGAGTCTCCTTCTCTGAGACATTCAAACCCGCCTGAGATCCTGTGTGATCTGCTCTGTGACCCTGCGTGAGCAGGGGTTGGACTGGAGGATCTACAGAGGTCCTGCAACCCCAACCAGCCTGAGATTCTGTAATAACATTTGTGGCAATTTGAATCTGTTTGTTATGATCCTTGTCTGTATTTTACAGACATCTGTCCTAATTTGACCCTTGTCCTGTGTTTGAGGCTTTCCGAAAAAGCTGCCTTTGGAGCAGAGCACTGGGAGGCAGGAATTGAGACTCTCTTTTTACATAAATTCTGTCACTGGAGTGTGACGTTGTCCTTTGCTCCCCTTACACATCCTGCTTCTGCTGAACACACAGCACTCTGTCAAACGCTGCACTTTGATTTAAGGCTATTTACTCCCAAAAGCAGGACATGTAATAACAGGATAATGAGTGTTACTTGCACGCTTAGGATTTTACCAAAATGTCTTTCCAATAGAACGAGTGTTGCCGAGGAAAAAAAGATGGAATTAGTTACATGCAGAGAAAACTAAAGCGGCGTTTTGAGAGAGAGAGCTTCTATGATGAGAAGAGAGCGAGAGTAAAAAAAATGAGAACGCCCAAAAAGAAGAAACTGAAACTGAATCACTCGAAGGATCTGTGCACTAACAAACTGGAGAGAGAGCGGGAGCGTCTCCTGGAGATGCCTCGTTCCAGCGAGAGCCACTCGCTGCCCTCAGATGCGTCGTTCTCCGAGCAGGAGGACTCCGAGGATGAAGACGCCATCTGCCCCGCTGGGAATTGTCTCCAGCCGGAGGGAGACGAGGTCAGTAGAGGCCAGGCTGCTGCGCTGGGCTCTGGGACATTGAGCTGCCCCAAAACTGAATACAGAAGGGTTGGGTACAAAGGCTCTTGGTAACCCAGAGACAGCGTCTGTGACCGCGGGGACAGGTTGGGAATGACCCTTCCCACCTTCTCCGAGAGCAGCCATGAGCTGGGACTTGGAGGGCAGGGGGGAAACAGAACATCTGCACAGGGGCAGGTGGAGGAGCTGGGGCTGTGCAGGCACCGAATGCGTCTGTGCTCTGGAAATAAAAGGGTGATAAGGGTCTCTTGTCCCAAGGAACAAGCGCCAGGAGCAGAGGAAACGGCCTCAAGTTGCGCCAGGGCAGGTTGAGGTTGGATCTGGGGAATAATTTCTTCCTCTAAGGGCTGTCGGGCATTGGAACAGGCTGCCCAGGGCAGTGGTGGAGTCGCCGTCCTTGGAGGCGTTTAAAAGGCATTTAGATGAGGTTCTTAGGGATATGGGTCAGTGCCAGTTTTGGGTTAATGGTTGGACTCTGTGATCTTGAGCATCTCTCCCAACCAAAATGATTCTCTGATTGACTTTGTGGGCTGCAGCCTTTCCAAAGCTGGGGGCAGCACCTTGGAGCTCTGCACAGCCCCATCCGTGCTGGAACACGGAGAACGGGGTGTCCCCAGTTGCTGAGGGGGCTGTGGTGACATTGCCTCCACAATCTTGCCATGGGTGGGAGAGCAGCAGGAGGGACAAGGGACGTGGGCCCTTGTCTTGGTTTCAGCACAGCTGAGCATCCAGCACCAACCAGTTGTGGAATGGGAGGTTTCTCCTTCATGTAAATAGATGCCCAGAATGACTAAGGAACGCTGGATTTGCTTGGTCCTTCTCTGAACACCCGTGTGTCTGTTCCTCACCAGGTCGATTGGGTCCAGTGCGACGGCAGCTGCAACCAGTGGTTCCACCAGGTGTGCGTGGGCATCTCTCCAGAAATGGCCGAGAAGGAGGATTACATCTGCGCCAGCTGCACGGGGAAGGACTCGCAATATCGGAAGTAAAAACTCCCCCTAAACCATTCAGGACTCGAGTACAGAAGGTTATCAGAGTTTTCCAGTAATGCCGCAGGGGCTGGTTTAAGAACCAGATTGCAAATGGTGCTACTTCTATCCTTATGGGATCATTTTCCAGAACTCAAAACAATTTTTGACACTTTTGTATTTTCCCTTGATCTGTTTGTGGTTGTTGAGGTTTGAGATGCTGACTGTTTAGCAGGGGTTTCCACCAATTTGGAAGGCATTTGAAACATGCACCTTTTACTGTACAGCATTAAATTACCTCTCTGGGATTTACCGGCGTATTTAATTCAGCTTGGTTTAGGTGCAAAAAAAACCCGCACCATGAATTTTCCAATAAATCCTCTTTTGAGGAAATCCCTGTTTACTCTGTTAACTCTTTGGAGACTTTAGTTTTTTTCCACTTTGTTTTTCGTAGACTAGGTTTATTTATCTGAGCAATAACTTCTATGTCTGGTTTCAGTGACTGGAATGACAATTCTGAACAGCGTGTTGCTTCTAGCATTGGTTGATGTACAGAAAGCAAATGTTAGATCCTAGTGTCACTGACGGCCCAGTGATGTAGAAGACAGGAAAAAAAAAAGCTCTGTAAAGTAATTGCCACAGCTGTATTTTGGCTTTCTCCTTTTTTGGGTAGCTTGTATCAAATGTTGCAGTTTATATTGTGGAATAAACCCCTGGTTATGTTATAAAATTAAATGTTGGTGTTTTTAGAGAACTTAAAAAGCAGTTTCATTTCCCTCTGGATTGATACTGATTGCATTGCTGGCTTCTCTTAGTCGAGAGAAATCCATCTTTAAAAAAGAAATACAAAAGCCCACAGTATTTTCTTACTGTGCTCGTATATTCAAGTTTGAAAGGAGAATGCAGATCACAGTGTTATTCACACCAAAACACTCCCACACTTTTTCAAGTCTTTTGCAAAGCTTTTCCAAAACTGAAATTATTTACAGGTTGGGTGAACAAAGAGTTGAAACTACACTTCGTGGTTTGGCCGGGGCAGGACTGGGGAATTCACGCAAGAGGCAAAGGGGGGGCAGCTCCTTCTGCAGCTTGTCCGGTGGCTTCGGCCGAGAGGGCCAGGCTGTCCCCACTGCTGCTGCTGCATTTTGGCTGAAAACCTGAGGAATGAGGACGATTCTGGACTGGTTGTGGTTCTGTGAGAGGCTCCTCAGGGAGCTCAGCCTGGGGTGAGCAGGGGCAGCGCAGGCAGCAGCGGGGGGTGAGACTTTGGAGGTGCTTTGAAGCTGCTGGCACCACACCTGAGGCTGCACCCGAAATCCTCTGGAGAGGAATTCCTGCTGCAGGATGGGTCTGCTGCTCCTTTGGAAATGTGGGGACAGCGCCATGGCCCCGCGGCCTGTCCAAGGTGGGAGCTCTGGAGCCCTTAGGAGATGGAAATCGATGAGATCATAGAATCATTTCAGTTGGAAGAGACCCACAGGATCATTGAGTCCAACCATAACCCAGCCTAATTCTAGCACTAACCCATGTCCCTAAGAACCTCATCTAAATGCCTTTTAAACCCCTCCAGGGGTGGTGACTCCACCATCTTTGTTTCAGTTTAGCACAGGCCCAAGGGAACATCGTTTTGTGGACTGCAGGGGCCAGAGGAGACATTTGTGGTCCTGAGAACATTTCTCATTGGGATTAATGAATGCAGTAGAATTAGAGCGTGATGGTTTGGAAATGACCACGCTTTTGCTTGAAAATTGTCAAGAAACGGAAACCGCGATCCCTGGGTGACCTGTGCCTGCAGTACGGGACGTCTGCTTATGGATTAGCGTTTTATTTCCTGCTGGAATTGTGACTGCAGGAAGGGGTGGGTGGATGCTGCTGCTCCACAGGGCCGGGGTCGTTGGATTTCATCCCCATGTGGATGCTTCAAGCTGAATGAGGTCAGAGTTTGACTTTGGCAAACTAAATAAGCAAGAGATATGTTGTTTGCTTCATGGGGCTCTTCTGTGAGCACGTTCCTCAGCAGGGAAGATGATGATGGCAGAACGTGCTCAGCAGCCGGGTCTCTTAAAATCAGCCACCCCTTTCATCCGTCTTCTTGTCTATCCTAGATGTCCAGAGGATAAACTAGAACAAGCCAAAAAATTCCCTGCCACCCCACTCTGCATCATTCTTTTAATTTTTTTTCTTTTAGAATGAACCAACCAAGTCTAACAACCTCCTTAGATAGCTCCAATCTTAACTATTTAATAATAATAAGGGTTTAGGAAGGGAAGGTCTCCAGAACACACACAGGCAGCAGCTGCCTGGAAGCAACACTAAGGAGCTGAGCTGACTCTTGGGTGAGTCTAGACATGAATGTGCTTTTCCACGAGAGGAGCTGAGGTACAGCCTTGAAAAACAGCTTTGTCCTTTCTTCAGAAGTGAACGAGCTGCATGTTGAGAGTTTTCCAGGATGTAAACATGTCAGTCTCTGACAGCAACAGCCCCGCACCAAGAAGAGCATCAATACAAATAAAAGCAGTGTCTGGAAGAGGAGATAAAGCAGTCACAGGAGATTGATAGTGCTGCAGGTTCAACACTCATCTTCTATTTGAGACAGACAAAAATGGTCCCAGTGGGTTCCAGTAAAAATATCTCGGGTAGAGAAGGAACAAATATTTTATGAAAAAAATAAAGGCACGTGTGATGATGTGATATGCTGCTGCGTCCAAAATTCCAAATGCTGAGAGGAACATTTGCTGAAAGGTGGTTGAATAGTGACACACCTTAAATTCAACACGGTGCAGCTTCATGAAGGTACCTCACGTAGCTCAGCTTTTCAAGTTCTGAAATGTTGTTAATTCTGCTAGTTGCAAGAAAGTTTTTAGAGGGACTTGGCTGTTCAGTCACAACATTGGGCCAGATTTTATGTGTGTGCTTGCTTACTGAAACCTCTGCAAGCTGGGCATCTAAAAATGTAGAAATAAAAGGTAGTAGAAAGAGTAGCTCCCTGTGTATGGAACACGCAATTCGAAGAGCATCTCCATCGCCCATGGTTTGTTGAGAACAAACCAACATTGGGGAGCGTTTGTTGGGTGTTTGGGCTGTTTCGGTGTCTGTTGGGCTTTGGGGTTTCATGTTCTTGTTGGTATTAAATTTTAACCAAGTGGGGGATGGCTCAGGCACGTACATTGAGTGTCCCTGGGTAACACCTTGTGATTTGGGCTGATGCTGCGGCGGTTCCTGTTCTGGCCCGGTCTCTCCTGCACGTTTGTGCTGGTCCCAGCTGCCCGGTTTTCTGCAGGGTCTTCCTTGGCGTGAGTCTGCGGGGGAGCTCAGGGGCTCGTGTGCGTTGCCTGTGGGTTGAAACATAACAGGAGGAAACAAGTTCAGCATAAAAAATCTTTTCATGCTGAGAATATAATCTTTTCGTGGTGACTGAACTTTCTTCCCTAAAGCACGTCAAGAGAAAAGATGGATGTCAGGAGCCATTCAGCTCAGAGGCAGGACGCGTGGCATTCGACAGGCGAGCTCTCGGTTTGCTGGCTTTGCAGGAAGCATCTGTGCAGAAAACGTGTGAATGGACCGTGAAACGTACAAACTGGATGGGAATTCAAACCTGAAAAAGCCCGGAAGAATCAAATAAACATAATTTCTACAAATAAAGGATGAGTTGGACCATTCAGAGCAGTTGTACGGTCACTTAAGCAAAAAATAAAGGATTGCAAGCTAGACAAGCATTGCTCTAGTCCCTTCTCCCTTCTCTCAACTCGCTCCAGCACCTCAAGGCCTTTCTTGGCGTGAGGGGCCCAAAACTGCCCCCAGGATTCGCGGTTTTTCCTCCCCAGAGCCCAGCACAGGTTCGGTCACTGCCCTGGGCCTACTGGCCACACCAGTGCTGGTCCCAGCCAGGATGCTGTGGCCTCTTGGCCCCTGGGCACACTCTGGTTCGTGTTCAGCCGCTGCCACCAACACCCCCAGGGCCTTTTCCAGCCGCTCTTCCCCAGCCTGAAGCGTTCATGGGGTTGTTGTGACCCAAGTGCAGGACCCGGCGCTTGGCCGTGTCGAACCTCAGACAATTGGCTTCAGCCCATCGATCCAGTTGGTCCAGATCCCTACGTGGAGCTTTCCCACCCTGTAATTAAGCTGTTTTGGCCCAGGTGGTTCTATCTTTCCCTCCAGTACGTTCCTCCTGGACCCTGAAACGCCTCCCTCAGCTCCTGAGGGCTCCTCACAGAATCACAGGATGTCAGGGGTTGGAAGGGACCTCGAAAGCTCAACCAGTCCAACCCCCCCGCTGGAGCAGGAACACCCAGCTGAGGTTACACAGAAGGTGTCCAGGGGGTTTGAATGGCTGCACAGAAGGAGACTCCACAACCTCCCTGGGCAGCCTGGGCCAGGCTCTGCCACCCTCACCGTGAAGAAGTTTCTTCTCGTATTCAGTTGGAACCTCCTGTGTTCCAGTTTGTACCCATTGCCCCTTGTCCTCACGGTGGGAACTCACCAGCGGTACTGGTGGCAAAAAGCGGTTTGAGGGACCAAACGCTTTTTCCGGGCTCTGACTGACCCCTGGCTCCCTCCATGACAGGAACTCCCCAGGTCTGAGGAGACGCTGAAGCACAAATGTACCCCTCACGCTCCTGCTCCGGGCCAAGGGGAGCGCCCGTTCCCCCAGCCCCGCCCCCGGTGCTTTCGCCGCCATTTCCCGCTCCCAGCCCGCGGTCCCGCCGCGCTGCCGGGGGGCGCTGTGCGCGGCGAACGGAGCCGGACGGCCGCCTCTCCCTCTCTCTGCTCCCTCTCTGTGTCCGCGGGGCGGAGCTCCCGGCGCCGCTCGCTCTCCCGCGCGTGCGTGCCGTGCGTTTGGCGCGCGCGGCGGCCCGTAGCCCGCGCGCGGCGGCGGAGC
>VWYH01004025.1:382086-441796 GCA_013399365.1 Pampusana beccarii | reverse complement strand
TGGCGGGCGCGGCGGCGGCGGGAGGAGGCGGAGGAGGAGGGGGAGGCGGCGGCGGCGCCGGCGGAGCTGGGCCCGGCCCGGTGGCGCAGGGGCTGAAGGAGGCGCTGGTGGAGACGCTGACCGGGATCCTGTGCCCGGTGCAGGCGGTGCGCGCCGCCGCGGAGGAGCAGGTGAAGGTGCTGGAGGTGACGGAGGGTGAGTGAGCGCCGGGCGGAGCGGGGGGGGGTCACGGTCGGGAGAGGCCGCCGCCGCCTTCCCTGAGTGTTTCCCGGTACCGGCCCCTCGTGGCCTCGCGGTGGCCTCGGCCAGAACTTCCAGCTGCAGCTCTGGGGCCGCCGCCGGCTTCTTCTCCAGCGGTGCCCGTGGGCAGCCCCGGCCCGGCCGCGGGGGCTCAGCGGGGGCTGCCCCGGGTTTGTTCAGGGCAGTGGGAGGAGAGAGGAACGGCCGTGGGACTGAGCCCACCAGAGACATACCCCTCTTCTCGTGTTCCTCCCTCGAAACCCATCCTTCTGCACAAGGGCTTGTCGGACCCCTGCTCTTCCCACAGCTCAGCCCGCTCTCATCCACAAGAGACTCCTACCAACTGCAGCAGCTTTGGCTCGGGGACCCCAGGCAATGGCAGATGTGCCAGGGAGGGTCAGTGGGACATGAGGAAAAGGTTCTTCGCCCAGAGGTGCTGGACACTGGAACAGGCTCCACAGGGAGGGGTCACGGCCCCAACCTGACAGTGTTCAAGAAGAGACTGGACAACGTCCTCAGACACACGGGGTGAGCTGTGGGGTGTCCTGTGCAGGGACAGGAGTTGGATTCCATAATCCTTGTGGGTCCCTCCCAGCTCAGGATATTCTATCATTCTATGCTGAATGACTCCTGGTAGCTCACAGAGGGCAGGTGGGTGCAGAGCAGCGGGGCCGTTGCTTTGGGTGCCGCTTTGCACCCGAGCTGATGTCTCCAGGTTGCTCACAGGGTGGTCCTGCAGCGCCTTCTCGCTGCCTGGTGTGTGCAGGCCAGTCCCAGTGATCCCCCCACCTCTGGGGTTGTGCCCTTGTGCCCACGTCCTGCTGGTCGTTGTCTGTGTGTGGTTTGGTTTGGGTTGAGTGTGGTCAGGACGTAGCTGCACCCTTGTCTTGTGTGAAACTCCAATGCCAGGGCTCCGTTGTCTGTTGTGGTGAGCTGAGGACAAGCAAGACACTGGAGCTGGAGGGCTGAATGATGTCTGAAAAGACAGAGCTTAAAAGAGCAGGTACCCTGAATTCCAATAGTGCCTCTAATTATTACGTTACTCATCTGGCTTTTTCATGGTGACACTAAGCTAGCTCATGTACTCACTGCTTTTCCTGGGTGGAAGCTACACTTAAAAAAAAATCTATTGATGATAATGCTTTATTTCACCTCAGCTTAAATTTTATGACCCATCTCAAAGAACTGGAATCTGTGAAAGCCACTGGAGGATTTACAGTCTGCTGCGATGGAAGCTGGAGAATGTGGCACTGCAGCCCTTGGCCATAAGTTGTGCCTGTGGCCTGGCAGTTTGATGGGCTGGTTGTTCATGGGCTCTCCTGGAAATTTTGCCTTATCTTTATCTGATCGTGCCATTCTGGAAGTGTTTTATGAAGTGTTTTGGATTCTTTCTGCTCTTGAACTCAGAAATGTTATCAAAGGAAGTTTATAGTAAAGAGAAGGAAGGTTTAAGGGCTTGACTGGGTCAAGAATAGTGTTTTGATAACTTTATGATTTTTAAACTTTTTTATGTTACTTTGAGAATGAGACTGGGGTGATGAAAGGAAGGCAAATTGTTTGGTAAAATGTTTCTTGTTGTGCAGTCCCTTAACTTGTGCTTGTGATGCTCTCAGGTTAAGTCTTCCTTGATGCATTACTGGGAAATCTGTGCTATTGGAGGTTTTAGTGAGTGATTTGATGGCATTCCAGAGTCTGGAAGTGCAGTGAGGTTCATCGACCCCCAGAGCCTTTGCCTTGCAGAGCTGCTACAGTCAGTGTGCTCTTCATTGGCAACTTTTTTTTTTCCCAAACAGCCTGAATCTTACCACAAGAAATATAAATCAAGTTTGTGTCATGGTTTGTGTAACAGATTTCCAGAAAATAATATTTTTTGAGGGTTATGGATGCCCCTAAGGTCCCTTTGAGAGCCCAGGAATGCAACAGAATTGTGTTTGGTGGATAACATTAAGGGCAAGAGGAACAGAGTCACCTATGCTTCTGTTTTTTTACTTTTTTACAAATATCCTACAGTCACCCAATACTGCTCTGCGATTGCAATCCCAGAACTGCACAGATCCATTCCAGGAGCTGTTTTCCCGTGACCTGGAGGAGGCGACAGAATAAATACCCTCTCCCCCAGGTTGAGGTGACGCCAGGCTGGAGGGGAGGTGGTTGGACAGGACTACGGATCGAGAAGAGCCTCCTGACATCCAGCGAGGACAGATGGCGACTTGTGCGCGTGCGACAGAAAAACCCGCTGCTGGGTGCGGGCCGGGCGCTGCCGGGCTGGCGAGCGGCTCTGCGGCAAAGGGCCTGCAAATTCTGGTGGCCACTGAGCTGGAGAGGGCCAGCAGTGAGCCCTGGGGGCCACCTGCACGAGCAGGGTCCGGTGCGGCCATCAGCACGCGTTAGGCCACATCTAGAGTACTTGTGTGGTTTTGTTCCCGCTCCCCTAGGAAAGAAAAACCACGATAAACGGGAGTGAGTTCAGCAAAGGGCCATCGAGTCACTTGGGGAACTGCAGCACTTACCTCGTGAGAAGGTGCTGGGGGAGAGGGGTTTTCCAGTGTGGAGACAAGAGGGTTTTGGGGGTGGATCTGGCAGCAGCATCTGGTAACTCTGAGATGGTTGTCAAGATGCTGAGTGATGGGGAGGGATGAAGGAAATGGGGCACAAACTGAAGCAAGAGGTTCAGGCTTGATATAAGGAGATTTTTTTTCACTGGAGTCTGGAGAAGCTGTGCTGTTTTCATCCTTGAGCATCTCCAAGAGCTGCCTAGAAAATGCTCTGAGCAACCTGATCTGATGCTGCTTTGATCACAGGGTTTGGACTGGAGACCTCGTGAGGTCTTTTTCAACTGGTTTATTTTGCGCTTCTGTGGTTCCTCCTCTTGTCCTAGTCAAGCAGCATGGGAAGAGCAAGCTGTATTCACCTTTCTGTGCTATATTCACCTTTCTGTGCCGTCTTTGGGACGGAGAAACTTGCAGAAACCAAGAGGAGGAGCTGTAGGAATAGTGTTTGCTGACACCATGTTATTGAGGTAAAGAAATGTTGTATCATTAAGCAAGGTAAAGAAGATGCTGAAAGTAAAAGTGAGGCCAGGAGAAAAATGCACAAATATTGGCATTTTTAATGAAAAATAAATGAAAGTAGGCAAAAAAAAATGAATTCCCTATGTTGGTGTTGACTTGCTGTATTGAAGGGCACCTACAGGAGACACACTGGAGAATCCACGTCGAGTTGAAGTGTGAGCAGAAGCAGCTTCACTTGCCAGTTTACCTTAAATAACAAGTGCTACAGGATGGATCTCCAAGAGTTTTAAAGGGCCTCAAAGGTTAAATTACCCTGCTACGAATCGTGCTGTAAAACTTGCCGCTTAAAGTCACTGAGGTACCAGAGAAATGTGAACTGGTAACACGGGACAACTTTTAGTGAGGACTCCAAGGTGAGGAGCAAAGGGTGAATAGCAGGCTTGTCATAGGCGAGTTGCTGTGGCTCTTGCACTGGCTGCAGTGGTTAAAATCGTGCCAAGAGTTGGAATGAGGAGAGCTGGCTACATGTGGTTGTTGTAGCAGCGCCGATCTATGTTTGGTAGAAGAGCTCTTTGAAGGAGTCCTGGGGCTGCCAAAAAGCTTTTAGAAAATTCCCTAAATGAACCTTTTTGGAGAAACCAAAGTGCTGGGGACAGCTCTTGAATTACTAAGTGATTAAAAGCTTGAAGACAAGAGGTAGAAGTGACGGATCGTGTTTCACGCTGCAGGGAGGTAATCGAGAGTCCCACGTGAAGCTGGACGGCTCAGCACGTCTGTAAATGATGTGGGAAAGAGTGGGTAGCGCTGAGACAAAGCTGCTCATAGTGCTGGGCTGCTCATCGGTGGCAAAAACTGCAGAACAATTTCACGAGTGCAAATAGGTCAGTGTTGGTCTGCAGAGTAACGCTCGGGGAGGAGGAGACGGCCCAGATGATACTTTAAAAAATAATAGGCTGTGCTGACTATTGCCATGGGGGGAAGAAATCCCATTGTTGGTGCGAGTTTCCTGAAAATGCCCATTCACTGCTCTGCCGTGCTCGGAAAGCCAAATGGACCGTTAAGGAGGGAACGGAGAACAAAGCGCGACATAAATTCCTCCTGCTTCTGCAGTCCGAGTGCCGCATACATTACTGGCCTGCTGCTCGCTGGAGGGATAAAGCAGGGCAGGAAAAATGCAGCACAGAGACGTTCACAGAGGTGTGGAAAAGCTGCTGTTCTGAGAAGGAGCGAATACATTGACTTTTCTGCCTGGGAAAGAGTTATTGGAGATGGAGGCTCTAAAATAGTAAGTGACAGAGAAGAGGTGAGTGAGGAGTGGTTATTTGCGACTTTGCGTGAAGCTCAGATCAGATGAAAATTAATCTGAAACAAATAGAAGGAAGTAGGTTGTTTCCCCAGCGTGCAGACAATGGAGCTCGTCACCGCTGGATGTGAGCTGTAGAAATGGGGTTTTTTTGGTTTGGTCCAGCTTAATTTCTCAAAAAAAGTTGAGAGTGAACAGGCTGTAGGTTGTATAAACTGGTTGTGATGGGGCTTGGTTGTGAAGGAGAATTGGATTTCACTAGCATGGAGTTTAATGGAGAGGAGAAGCAGAGCTGGGACGAAATGTATTTGCTAAGTGTTCCCTAGGCCAGGCTCTTCATTAAAAGTTTCTAATCTTTTGGTTTTATAGACTTTATCTTGGGAAGATGCTTCTGATAATCTCAAATCTACAAAAAGTAAGTGGAGGAAGCACTTAAGAAGATACACATTTGAACTGCAGTTGCCCATGATAGAAGGTTTCCCCAACTGGGAAAAGAACAATAATAAAGCAATTCCTTGAGAAAAGAGGAGCCAGTGAGCTGTACAACCACCAGTGTCATTTCAATCCCTGCAAGGATTCTTGGACCCGCTCATTAAACAGTTTGCCAGTGTGTATAACATAAGAAGATAAGTAGATGCTACACAGCTGAAATACAGTTTTATATGATCCGTTCTCGATAAATCCAGCTAAGTTTTGTTTGATAGGAGAGCTGACTTGTTACTTAAACAAGCGCTGTGTATGAATGGTCTGAGTTCCGTAGGGTTTCTGATATGAATTTGCCATGATAGTTGTTTATCAGTTAAGAACGTGCAATTTTGTAATATTTTGAGATACACAGTTGGCCGTAAACCTGTGTGTAGAGTTGTTAGCGGTAGCTCCTTGTGAAATCCAAGGGGCTTTTAAGACAAAGCTCTTGGTCGCCTCTGGTTGATTAATGACGGCACCGCAATCTGCTTGGGGAGCAGAATTGAAAAGATATTGGAAAATTGGAGAGATGACCTGAAATAATTGAAACGAAATTCTGTAAGTCAAGTGTGGAGTACCATACATGGAGAAAATATCAAATACATATATATGCAGCCAGATTTAAATATTGTAAAACAGAGTCATAGTAGTGAGTTGCAACTATGTGAAGCCGCTGCATTTATTCTGGCTTCTTAGATCATTTATACCCATTAAAAACGTGGCTGAAATGCAGCGCAGTATTAAAGTCTGGAATATTGCAGACAGCTAGAAGAATAATTCCTGTTACTGTTAAGAGGAAGATTATGTTAAGTCCATCTCAAAATGAGACTCCCTGCTTTTGCAGCTGGGATAAGAGGACCTTTTTCTTCATTTTTTAAAATGCAGATCTGTGAGAAAGGCTTGGAGGAACTGGATATGTTCAGCGTGATCATGGGACAGTGAGAGGCAATTATCTCCCAACCCAGAAAAGCTTCTTACAAGTGAGGGAGGATATTAGGAGAAACTCAGATCACCACACTTGTGAACACTGAAATGTGCTGCTAATAAAATTGCAGAAATCTTTTTCAGAAGCATTTTCATGATATTTTTGTCAGCATTTTTATCCTTTCTGGGGGAATCAGGTGGTGCTCGCGGGACCTCAGGGCAGAGGTTTCTAGAACTAAACCCTCCGAAATGCATTTCTTAAACAGACTCGCCAAGTTAAATGAAGGGTTTAGTACAGTTATCAGCTACCCGGAACATAAAATCACAATTTTAAGCAAATTTACCAAAGCGTATGTATTTACCATACCAGAACAGCTGCTCTGCCTGCTTTTTACTTCCTGCGCTCAGTCATCAACAGAATCGGTAAAAGCGTTTTAATTTTGCCTTTGTTACAGAACTCGCTTGGCAACTATAAAAAGCTCTTGCTTTTTCTGGTCTGATTTTGCACTGGAGAAGGTCGCACGGCCCCAATGGTTGCAAAGGAGTTTCTGGTGTGGGTGCTCGGGAAGGCGCTCGGTGTGTTCTGAGCTGCCTCGGGGTGTGTTTTGGGATATAAGATGCTGAGGAAACAAATGAAGTTTGTGCAGAGAGCACAGCGGAGAATTAAAGCTCGTGATTCATTTGAGTAGCTGCGCTTTGGAATTGTCTCCTTCTTCCCACATATGAGTCATTCAATTGGCGTGATGTCTTTCTCCAAAAGTCTTGATGAGTTTTGCTGTGTGGGAAATAAAAGTTATGATCCAAACTTTTCTTTTTTCCTTTCTTCTTGCAGAATTTGGTGTTCATTTAGCAGAACTGACTGTAGATCCCCAGGGAGCTCTGGCCATCCGTCAGGTGAGTTTACCTGGAACTGCAGAAAGAATTTTGACAGTGGTTTCCTTGGTTATTAAAGTATTTTCTCGTGTTTCCAGGTGAAAAATTGGAGGTAGCTTTCCATTACTGCTTCTCCATTTTCTGTTACATTTCTCTACAGCCATCACTGTCTCTTCCAACATTATTCAGGCGTTATAAACTTACCTTTTTTGAAAATAGTGCCTTTTGGACTGTATAAACTGGTGCTGAGACAGCGCTGTGCTGGGAATGGGCACAACTTCTTAGGTGGACGATGGCATCAGCAAGCAGAAGTTGATTTGTCTTTGCAGCAGCTTTTCCTGTAGGTGTTTTCTCCTTGAAAAGGAAATATAGGTTCTGTATTCCTTTAGTTACCATGTGGCCCATATCTTGTGCCCCTTTAGAGGTGGGGAAATAAAGCTGCTGCTTCGTGTCAGAACATCACTGCCCCATGATTCACCATTGGTTCATCTTTTTACTAAAGTCACTTTTTTTTTTTTGGTCCGTTTCACAAAGATTTTTGCATTTTTGGCAAGCCCTGTCGCCCCTCTCAAAGCAGCGCGGTGGGAATGGAGACCGGGCGAATGGGTCAGGGTGATGCTGCGGTCGCAAGTTTTGTTCCTGATCCTTGACCTCTCTCCTCATCCAGCTGGCATCCGTCATTCTCAAACAGTATGTGGAAACTCACTGGTGTTCGCAGTCCGAAAAGTTTAGACCTCCAGAGACAACGGAAAGGGTAAGATTTTGTTTCATGTCGTCTCCGCCGAGACGTTTTATCAGTCATAGAATATTCATTTTGTTTTGGTTTAAAAAGTGTCAGTGCCCTTGTGTGTTATGAGAATTAATGGTTTCAGTTAGAGTTTGCTGACGTTTTCCACTTGGAAAATCTGTTTTCAGTTGCTTAAAACAACACTAGGCTTGAGAAGCTTTGGCTAATTTCTGCAGGAAAAGTTCAGCCGTGATGTTTCTGCTGCTTTAAAGAGCAAGACCAGAGGAAAGCTGCTCTGTCAGTTTTACAGACACTGATTCTGGCAGTCCTTTTTCAGAGATTTGCTAAATCTTCTGTTTTTCAGCTTGGGACTTAAAAGACTCTTTTTCCCATGACAAATTTCAGTTTAAAGCTCTGCTGGATTTCATTAAAAATCTGTTTAGTATGAGTATGTAACAGCGAAAATGTCCAGAGATTCCGGCCCTTGGCCACTTCGTTGACTGGACCATCTCTCACATCTGGGGCAGGATTGATCCCATCTACACACAGCTGCTTGAAATAACCTTGTGAATGATGCCCCACAAGCGCTGCCTTTTTCTTCCTGTGCCTTCAGGTTTGGACAACTAGTTCCCATTTACTAAAATCTTCCAAAATAAGCAAGCGTAGTCCCTGGGCTGGAGTTGGGATTTCTCTCCGCTAACTCTGGATGTCTCCCGTGGAGATATCTACATCCGATGGAATTGTAGCTGTGAGCTGTTCATTGTGCGCTTGGCCAAGTGCTCTGTGTGAGAAGAGTCCTGTCTCCAAAAATAAAACGAGGTCTTACATAATTTTTGCTCCACAAGATGCTTACTTTTTACATGTATAGCTGCCTGGACACTGTTTAAATTGATTTTTTTAAATTAACTGTAACTAGGGCTTATTTTTGGAGTAGGGCTTATATTTTGAGCATCCTCAACAATCCTGAAAAATCATGCTAGGGCTTATTTTGGGGCCAGGTCTTACTTATGAGGAAGCAGGGTACATTACAACACACTGTGCAGTTTTCCATAAAAAAATTACAGGATGTAGTGTGCAAGGCTTTCTTGTCTCATGAGTGATCATTCTGTAAAACCGATGTTGAATCGATAGCAGGATACAGTCATAGGTATAATTATAGTTTTTTTTCTATTAAATTGTTTTATGACTGGGAATCTGTTTTTCTAAACCACGTCATTCTCTACAGGCAAAAGTTGCTATTAGGGAGCTCCTGCCCAACGGGCTGAGAGAATCGATCAGCAAAGTGCGCTCGAGCGTCGCGTACGCCGTTTCAGCCATCGCCCATTGGGACTGGCCCGAAGCCTGGCCGGAGCTTTTCAATCTCTTGATGGAGATGCTGGTGAGCGGAGACGTGAACGCGGTGCACGGAGCCATGAGGGTGCTGACAGGTATGTGTGTGCCTGGGCTGTGGCGTAGGAAGCAGTTTAGGCTTTTCCTTACCTTAATATCCTATCGCTTTCCACTCCCATTGAAGAAATTGGGATTTGCTGCTTCTGCTGGGCATGGTGTCCGTCAGTTCCTGTTGAACTGAATGCTCAGCAGATGTTGTGAAAGCTGAGGAAGGAGTTTCTGTGCTACAGATTATAGCTTGGAAGGAACTTCAACTGCAAACCCCTGTTTTCCAAATAGCTGCGGTTTTTAGTGTGATATTTTTCAGTTTGCCATGGGCAGGCCAGATGGCGCTGGTCTAGTCAAGTCCAATCAATGTGTTTCCCATACGTCGTGAGTGTTTCCCGAAGATTCTGTTGTTGCTGTTGCCTGGAAATTTGTTTTTTTTATAAGAACTTCCCTTCTTTTTTGATTTTCTAGAGTTTACGCGGGAAGTGACAGACACGCAGATGCCGCTTGTTGCTCCGGTTATTCTTCCAGAGATGTACAAAATCTTCACAATGGCAGAGGTATGATCTTCACTATTAAGTTGGTACTGACTGACGTTAGTGGGAATGTTTCCTGGAGCAGAGAAACTCCAGATGTAAAGGTTAAGCTGTAGTATGACTTATAGAGTTTTCTTGATGATGTGATAGTTGATGGCATCTAATGTTCCAACAGAAATGTTGAAGCCACTGATAAAATCAGAAGCAAGTTAAAGCAAAAAATAAATACGATTAAAAGAAAATTAAAGGAAATAAAAGTACGTTGTGTTCCTGATCTATGATTTAAACTTCTTTCTAGGTGTACGGTATTCGCACAAGGTCACGTGCAGTGGAGATATTTACCACGTGTGCCCACATGATCTGTAACATGGAGGAACTGGAAAAGGCAAGAGTTTAACTTACCCTACAACATACATTGAATTCCAGCTGAGCAAGGTTCTAAATAATTGTTAATATGAAAATGAAATGTGGGAGAATTATATACTCTGTTACCTGTAATTTTGGGGGAAAGGGTGTCATTTAATACACGTAAAGTAGCTTACTCCCTCCTTTACGTGCCTGCCTTGATACTGGGACTTGGTTTCCGTCACTCAGTTTGTGATATATCAACAGCTGTGCTTGTGACAGCTCAGGGAAAGGGGAGTTGTGGGGATGGGGGTCGTATATCGGATCATGTCTTGTGTGGAAATCCCTGTCGTAGCTCCCGGTCTCCAGGTGCGCTGTGTGTTCTGGCCCTTGTGTTGGGAATTGGTTACAATCCTGGAACGTCAGCAGTTGCTGTAGCGTGCGTGTCAGGCTTTTGTTCCTAAACGGGCGCTGGAAACTAAACCAACCCAAATTTTAGAAGAAAAGCTCTTAAGAAAATAACCTGTGCAGTTAAGCAGCTTTATACACGAGTCTCCTGTTTGGTTCTGAGCACATCGGTGTTTTATACGGCCTTTGACAAGTGGGTTTCCCAGCACTCCCCAGACAATAAATCATTCTTTTTAACTTTTTGGGGGTGGGGGTAGGAAAGGGTGACTCTCGACCTCGTGGCTGGTTGGTGCTGAGTGGCTGTATCTGCTGTTTCCTCCCTGTTTGCACAGGGAACAATTCAGTGCAGACTTTTGTGGAGTTCTGATAATTACAGCGTATCTCAGCTGCACTGACAAGGTGACTTGTGCAATAACATCCTGCAGCTGGTACCAGATCCAAAAGATAGTGATAGCTCCTTCTTCTAAAGAGGGCTGAAAGTGTCCTTTACGTTGTAAACAAAGCTTCTTCTATTGAAATTTGACTTTGAAAGATTGCCTGTTGATTCTCTCCAGGGTGCGGCCAAAGTCCTGATTTTCCCTGTGGTGCAACAGTTCACCGAGGCCTTTGTTCAGGCCTTGCAAATGCCAGACGGACCCACATCAGACAGTGGGTTTAAGATGGAAGTGTTAAAGGTAAGTCACTTGAGACTGGTTAAATAAAGAAAGAATTGAACACTAGTACGCCGTCAGGTGTGCTGGAAAACAGAGAAACTTGAGTGCACATCGCCTCTCGCAGTACTGCTCGTGTTACAAATAGTGAAGTATGTTGGCTCCCAGCGCCACACAACATGGAAATAAATTGTTCTGCCTGCACTGAAAATACCTGTGATGAGATCCGTAGGGATCTGGCCATCAAATGATCCATAGGGATCAATCCATAGTGTGATCCGTCCTCATCGTTCGCTGATCTAAGACATGCATCTTGTCCAGACACTCTGCTCAGCAGTTAAATATCTGTCTTTTCTAAAAATGCTGTAGAATTCTGCTGCAATGATGTTTTAAAATCTTATTACATGCAGGTGCTTTTCTAGAACTCACCTGCTCTAATACTGAATTATCTCTGCAAAGATGGAAAGTCTTTGTATTCTCCCGCTTTCCCAGAGAAGGAAAATGGGATTAAGAGCTCTGTGTGTGTAGTTCAGCACCCAGCTCCACCAGCTGGGACAACACTGGGGTTCTGGCTGCGCTGCCTGTGACATAAGAGAGAAAAGCTCAAAGACATCAGCTGCGGAATCCAATCCAGATGTTTCATTTACTTGCACATACGCTGGGATACGCAAGACTTGGGTGACAGTGAGCTGATTTCTGAAGGTGAACGGTGAAGCCCGTTCGCATTCCCTAGAGAAAACAATAAGGAAGAGTTACCGAAGAAAAGCATCAAAAGTTTTTCATAATGACCAGCTTTGTACCGGAGCCATGAAAGTAAATGCTGGCAGGTGCAGGAAGTTGCTGTATATTAAACAAACCAGCAGCTACTGAGTTGTGCGCTGTGAAACTTGTTTTCTTAGTCTTGTCCAAGGCAACAGGACCTGGTTGTGCCATCCTGTCATTTCCCAGTAAGGGGTTGCAGGTGTCGGGCACTGGAACCAGCAGGAGCTGGGTTCTTGCTGGGCAGCACTAAAGGGGAGGACATTGACAGGTTTGGTTGGGAAAGTGCCTCTTGCAGTATTTTTTTCTTTTCCGTTGCCTGTGCACTGGGGTTCCTGGGACAGTAATAAAGAGGAAAACTAGCACGGAGATACTCTGCAGGGTGTGATCTTAATTTGAACAGGCTGCAGCTCAAGAATGTCTGAATCCAGATACATCCGTTTAGATGTTTAATGAGTAGAAGAAGTTTTCAGCCTCCAGGGAAAGCAGTTGTAATTGGTAGTTTCACTCTAACCATAGACCAGTTCTTCTCTTCTTGCCGCATCCGTAAATTCTGCAGCTTTAATAACTGTTTTTGTTATTTACGTAACAGTGCTTACTGGAATCGGAGCTGCTTGTGCTTTTGTGTCTGCGCTGATACCCAGCAGTGGTGTCTTGGAAGACGTGTCGTGGTGTTCTTGCTCATTTCCTTAGTTGTGTGGGCACCTGCTCTTGGCCACCACTGGAAAGGTGCGACACAAGAGAGGGTTTTGGTCTAAATACTCTGTGTTGGGTGGCGTTGATGGCAGCAGAAAATCGGGACGGATTTTAGCAGTAAATTGAGGAGATCTTCTGCTGACAAATGGTTCGTAGGAGGCTTTTTGTGAAAAGATGAGTATTCTGGCTGTTGACTCAGGGCTATTAATGATTTGGTCGCTTAGAGTTTCTAAGCTGATGATACTAAATTTCTAAGGGAAAAGGGATTCAGGTGCAAGACCCATACATCGCCTTCCCTTCCAGAAGAGTGGATTTTATAGTTACTGTAATGCAGAAGAAAGAGACCTCAAGGGATTAGTTAAGCCAGCTCTACAGATGAGATCATTACAGGAACCCCTTGAAATGGTGATGCAATGGAGGAAGGAATTGAGATTTGGTTTTTTATAGTACATTTTCAACCAGACGTGAATTCAATCCTGTCTTTTCCTTACAAAGTGCTATGCGGCAAGTGATGGGAAGATTTTTTTTTTTCCTTCCCTGTCTCTTGAGAACTTTGTACTCCAAGTTTCATGGAGTTCTCAGTGGAAATCAGAGGCAGCCCTGACCTAAAATATCTTGCCTTCCATATAAGAACATCATGCAGGAGAGTGTCAGAAGCTTTAACAAATAGTACTGAAGCGTACACGTCTGCCCGATCCGCTAGGATAGTGATCCTGTTTAAGAAAGTGCGTTGGGTCACATCATGGTGAACAGCTGTTTGTTAATTTGTACCAAATCTTGTTGGTTGCAAATTCAGAACAAATTATCAGCAGGAAAGTCGGTGCCTTTAACCCTTGTAGGAGCTTGGAGGTTTGGCCACAACACAAAACTTTTCAACCATGAGGACGAGGACAAAATACCAGTAGCGTAATTCGTTGTTTTGTTGTTTGATAGTTGAGCATGAATTAAATGGATATCTCTGAGGATGAATAAGCTGCAACTAAATGATTCTTGAATCCCAGTTCCGATGTTGTTGGTGTTGAATGTGCTGCTATTGATTTTTTTGAGAGAAACAGAGTGATTAAACATGACAGGTAGCAGAGTTAAGGCACATTTCGTAGCAAGGGAATACGAATATGATGTACGATGCAGTAATTATACCAAGAGCACCAATTAACCAACAGTCTAAAGTAGCTTACAACCTTGCTCTAGCGCTTCTTTGCTTATGCTTAAAATCCATTCTTTTGACACCTGTATATTATAGAACCATAGAATCGTTTTGGTTGGAAAAGCCCCTCAAGATCGTCGAGTCCAACCGTTTCCCCACCCCAGCACTGCCCCATGTCCTGAGAACCTCATCTCCGTCTGTCCAACCCCTCCAGGGATGGTGACTCCACCATCCTGTTCCCTGCTTGTGCAAATGGATGTGTTGCTTGCACATGTAGAAGTGTGGGAAATAGGCTGTGGTCTGATTTTACTTGATATTAGAGTTAATTTTCTGGGACAAGATCGTTTCCAGGCGGGAATTGCGTCCAGGCAGTGCTGTGCAGTGACGTATTTGTGATTGCAGTCTAGGCCACACCATCGAATTATTGCGCTGTCTGCATTTCCAGAGTTGTACATTTTGTGTTATCTCTTTCTTTCCCTGCAAAAGAGAGAGGAGCTTGTTTGTCCGAGTGAAGGGAGACCTTGGTGGCAGAAGACGTTGGATTATCTCAATTGTTAATGAAACAGCAGCTCGTGAGTGTTTGTTGATGGTTTTCCCTGGTTTTGCTTCTGATCGATATTCTTTTTTGTTCCAGGCTGTGACAGCACTCGTGAAAAACTACCCGAAGCACATGGTTTCGTCAATGCAGCAGATCCTGCCCATTGTCTGGAACACCCTGACAGAAAGCGCCGCCTTATATCCTTTGTAGCAAAAGGTTTTAACTAAAATAGCCAAGACAAACTGTCTCATACACAAGAACGACCTGAACACAGCTGAAGAGCACGGTGCATGGCGTAGTCCGCTGTGACAGACGGAATATTGGCATCTATGGGGTAGATGTAATGGATATTTCTGTTATGTCAATGGGGTCGATGAAGTTTCTTTTAGCTTTAAAGTCGTGTATCATGAGTGATGCGAGTGCCTGCGTTATAGTGGCTGTAGCGTTGAGGCCGATCTCTGCGTTGTTTCTGGTACTCTTCGTGTGAAATTTGTCGTCTTAAGGAGATGTCACAATGTAAGGAGTCAGGTGAAGGAGAATCTACACTGTCCCTTGCTACAGTTGCTCTAATGGTTGGTTACACTTGCTGCTGAAGTTGATTTGCCGTTTGAATTTTTGAACAGTCGTTACTTCACTGCAGAAACACGCGTATTTACTTAACGTCATCCACTTATGTGAGAACAGAAGTAAATTACACAGAAGAGGTGGAGGACCCTGTGGATTCTGATGGTAAGAACTTGTTGCTCTTTTGCCTTCCCTTTGGAAGAGGAATGGACTTGCCTACTAATACTGCTGTCAAAACAGTGACTGAAACGCTGCAGGAGATTGTGGTTAAAGGTTCATTTGTGGTGTTAGAACAGCGTCTGTCACTTCTTTGCAAGTTCCCTGTGACTGCGATCAATGAAGCTGCATAATTTAGGTTTTCTAATGACTCAAGGAGTGAGTTTTGCAACAATTTTGAGGCAAAAGTAGTGAGACAAAAGAAAACCAAACAGGTTTTAGGTTGAGCTTGATCAGTTTTAATGAGGGGTGTGCGGTGAGGTGGGAAGAGAACAGAAAGTGATGAGATGACGTCCTGCTGGGGCTGCTGCTACCCTGGCTAGGCTGGGAGTAAGAATGAACATTATCTCATCAGACAAATGGTTCGTAATTATATTTAACACCAGTTTATATGTTTCTTATGTTAACATATGCAGTAATGTTTTTGGTTTTCACTTCTGCCTTTCTGCACATTCGGTCATGTTCTTTATTTTCTCCGCTTACCTCCTTGTTAAGGTGAAGTATTGGGATTTGAAAATCTCGTGTTCAGCATATTTGAATTTGTTCATGCCTTGTTGGAAAACAACAAATTTAAGAGCACGGTGAAGAAGGCTTTGCCAGAGCTGATCTATTACATCCTCCTTTATATGCAGATCACAGAGGAGCAGGTGAGCATGTTTGCCTTGTGTAGGAAGCAAATGAGATGAAAGATTTAAACCACCTAATGCCCTAGGAAGAGTTTTAGTGTGTGGAAGCTGCTGTAAATGAATAGGCTGTTCTGTCACTTTGCTGCCAGGAATTCCTAAATGATGTAATGTGGACAGCAAATCACAGAATCACAGGACAGTTTGGGTTGAAGGGACCTTCCCAGCTCCCCCAGTGCCACCCCTGCCATGACAGGGACATCTTCAGCAGCTCAGGTTGCTCAGAGCCCCGTCCAGCCTGGCCTGGGATGTCTCCAGGGATGGTTCAGCCACCACCTCTCTGCCCAACCCAGGCCAGGCTCTCACCACCCTCATAGTAAAGAATTTCTTCCATATATCTAATCTAAATCTCGCCTCTTTCAGTTTAAAACTGTTGCCCCTTGTCCTGTCACGACAGGCCCTGGTAAAAAGTCTCCGTCTTTCTTACAAGCCCCCTTTATATATTGAAAGGCCACAATAAGGTCTCCCTGGAGCCTTCTCCTCTCCAGGCTGAACACCCCAGCTCTCAGCCTTATCTCTTCATGAAGTATTGTGTTGTGAAAATGAGGTTTATCATGCTGAAAGGAATAGCCAGGTTTGTATGATAGTGAAAAAATTGTGCTCATGGTGTGAAATAATTAGTATAGAAATTCTGTGTGGGTCCTGGCCACCCAAACCTGACAGCCATCGTCATCTTGTTTAGGTTGACATGCATAAAAACAGGCGCTCTGTTGAAGATTCATGTGCTTCTCCTGTTCCTCATCTCTAAATAAAACCGTGTAGCATTGATTCCAGGTCAGTCATTAGTTCTGTCAAATTCAGCTCTCAAATGAGGAGCAGAAGAGGAAGATGAGCTCAAACCAGAGAGGGTGTCTTCATTTCAAAGGTTTCTCTAGTAGAATGTGAGAAAAATCACTTGAAGAAGATGACTTCTTATGGCAGAGAAAACTGCCAAAAGTAGTTTTGCAAGACTGAACTGCTGGGAACCAAAAAGCTCCCTTTTACTCTTGGTATTCTGAATTTGTCATCCCCCCATCCTTGTCTCCTTTCTGTTTCAGATAAAAGTCTGGACTGCAAATCCACAACAATTTGTGGAGGATGAAGATGACGATACTTTTTCCTATACAGTGAGGATTGCTGCACAGGATCTGTTGCTGGTATGAAATGTGTTCCACATTGAGATAGAGCCAAAATAACAATAACAAATAATAAATCTACCTTCATGTAGGGCATTTGGAGCAAAGGCCAACTTTTAGAAATCTATCCAAGTAAGTGTTATCATTTCATTCTGTGCAGGCTGTGGCTGCTGATTTCCAGAATGAGAGTGCAACTGCGTTGGCTGCAGCAGCTACGAGGCATTTACAAGAAGCTGAGCAGGCTAAAAACAACGGAGCTGAGCACTGGTAAGGAGACGGGCGGCAGAAACGGCTCTGGTGTGAATAACAGGGGCTTTTGCAGCACTGGGTGCAGCATCATTTAATCACATTTTTTGTGGTGCTGCAACTGATGGACAAGGATGAAATTTGAGGACTCTGATTAGAAGAAGAAAAAAGGAATTAGAGCAGTTCTTGAGACAAATGATGAAATATCTGCCAGGCAAGGTTCAGAAGGGATATTAGGAAATATTTCTTCCCATAAAAGGGCTGTCGGGCATTGGAACAGGCTGCCCAGGGCATCTGAATTCTTTTGCAGGTGGAAGATACATGAAGCTTGTATGCTGGCCCTGGGCTCTGTGAAGTCTATTATTACGGACAGCGTGAAGAACGGCAGAATACACTTCGATATGCACGGCTTCCTGACCAACGTGGTCCTTGCAGACCTCAACCTCTCAGGTACGTTGGCCGAAGGAACTGCTGAGCACCAGACCTTGGAAATCTCTTACAAACAAAAGTGTCCGTGTTAGATTGCAGATCTCTGCGGGTTTCTGCTTTCTACGTTACCTTACATCAGTGTGCAGGAAAATCAAAGGAGCTCTTGAAAGCTGGACCTTGAGAGTCCTTGCAAATGATTAAAATAATTAAAATTTGAGAAGTTTAAGCCAATATGAGTATTATTGGTGCGTCCACATCATTTAGCGTTAGTGCATAAAAAGAAATTGCTGGATGCTTTCATCAAAGAAACATTTGTTTAGCCTATTACAAGAAGTTTGTTTCTTCTTTTTTTGAGCTAATTTTGAATGAAGAAATAGCATGCAAAGTGTACAGCGTGCAATGCATGTAAAAGAAAAACAACAGCCTCGGCTATTTCCATATATTTACACACATTTACATGTGTGGTATTGGGTTGTAAATGAGCTATTGTGTTCTAGAAGGAGCTCCTGAATTCAGGATATAAATAGTTCTCCAGGGATGTCCATTTAATGCTCACTAATAGTAATAAGGCAAATAAATCTTGCTTTTTATAATACTTGCTTAGCAAACAAAGCTTTTCTTTTGCTATATATCTTGCATGAAGTTTTTTATGTCCTCATCTTAAAATTAATACTTGCAGGAGTGTAAATAGTGGCAGTAAAGATGCTGAAAAAGAGAGTATCATCTGTTTGAGGATAGCCTAAATAGATAGGATACTTTAGCCTGAAAAGGCAGGAGGGTTAAGTGTGGTAAAGATCCCTCATACCTTGATAACTGTAAACAGGTGAGTAGCTAATGAGTATTGACTGTTCCTCTGCTGATGATGAACATTATGTTTTTAATTACAAGGTGATGGCTGGAAACCAGAAAAGTAATCTGTAACAGATCCCTGTGTATGTGCTCTGTGTCTCTAATTCTTTCCCCTAAGCTATTGGCTGCTGTTGGGGACAGAATAATGAGCTAGTTGAACAGGAATTACTGATAAAGCCTTTAATTATCTTCCTTTACTTTTGTTCTGACGATCACTGAAGCACGTATTGCTGTGTCAATGAACAAATTCAAGTGTAACTAGTTGAGGGAAGAAGTTTGCTTATTTTTTAAACAAACGAGAAATTATTTTTTGAAATGCCTAAGAAAATAAACTGGATGCTGCCCATAAGAAAAACTCTTTGTCTGTTCATCTTCTGTGCCATACCTTACCATTTTCCTGCTGGGAGGGCAGAATTTTGGATCATGGATGGAAGCAGCTGTTGTTTTAAACTCATGGAAGTGCCTCTGAAACCCCTGGGGGTTCTCGTTGTGTTTCAGTGTCTCCGTTTCTCCTGGGCCGTGCTCTGTGGGCCGCCAGCCGCTTCACCGTGGCCATGTCTCCAGAGCTCATCCAGCAGTTCCTGCAAGCGACCGTCAGCGGCCTGCATGAAACCCAACCGCCGTCTGTGCGAATCTCTGCGGTCAGAGCCATCTGGGGGTAGGTGAACCCGAAAATGTTCCACAGCTCAAGGGATACGGGGGGTAAATCACACTGGTAAAACCGGTACGTTAAAATAATGATAATATTTCCATATAGATTGTGGAAGTGTTTGCTTTGAATGAAATAATGTCAGCTTTAAAAGTGTAAGCAAGCAGGTTCAAGATAGAATAACTCTAATGAGGAGTATGAAATTGAGATTCAAGCTTGGCTGCAGTAAAATGTTAAAATGGATACAGTCCCAAAGAGAAGCAGAGCTGGATAGTGATGGAAAGCATAAAAAAGAAACCAAGATACTCCTGTTCAGTCACAGTAATGGCTGAATGACATAATAAAGGCTTGTGGAGCAAATCGCAACAATAAGGAATGTTTAGGGGGGTGGTGTTGGCATCGTATTTGCGTAAATAAGTTGCAAGAAGAAAGAGAAGATCTGCTGTATTGATTCTAATGTGAGAAGTGAACACTAGTTTAAAAAAAAACCAAACACACAATAAACACCTAAAGGAACTACTCTTCCCCACCCCCAAAACCACCTTGTCTTTTGTTTGCACTGAAATGATAAGAAATAAATGCAGAGACTTACAATTTAGTTATTCCTGAAATTGTTTTTTCCTCCCTGGCTCACTTGTAGAACGTGGTGATTAAAGCCATTGCAAGCAGTGATTCTCTCTCTCCGACTGTTTTATTCCTCAAGGTTCGTTTTCTCCATCAATGGGCAGTTCTTAAGAGAATTGTTCCTAGGAGGCGGTGGAAGTTTTGAACATCGCTTGTCTCGGCTCTGCTTCTCTGGTCCATTGGGGGTGGAATGGGGAGGAAAGACAAGCTGAAAAATACACTGAGCTATTGGGAGATCAAGGAGTAGACTGACAGGGAAAAGTCCTAGAGAAGGGAACTTGAGCAAAAAGAATGAGTGGGGTGAAATAACCCCTTATATATAACATAGTATTAAATGTATAAATCAATTTAATATACTCAATATGTATTTTTGTATCTCAAATTTCTTGTCTAGCTATTGTGACCAGCTGAAGATCTCTGAGAGCACCCACGTGTTGCAGCCTTTCCTTCCCAGCATTCTCGATGGGCTGATCCACCTGGCGACTCAGTTCAGCTCCGAGGTCCTGAACCTGGTCATGGAGACGCTGTGCATTGTCTGCACGGTAGATCCAGCCTTTACAGCAAGCGTGGAGAACAAAATCTGCCCCTTCACCATCGCAATATTCCTCAAGTACAGCAATGGTATGCGTTCAAGTTGCATTCTCAACGTACAGTTGTTTTTGCTGCTGAATCTTCATGCTGAACACTTAATAAATTATAATTACATCAATTCATTCAACAGTAAAGCTAAAAGGGAAACTTGCTGCTTTGCCTGTTGAAAATAGTGGTAGCAAAAATGTTTGGTACGTTTTGGTAAATGGTGCTTTCTCTCTCCAGACCCAGTGGTTGCTTCTCTTGCCCAGGATATCTTTAAGGAGCTCGCTCAGATAGAAGCCTGCCAGGGCCCCATGCAGATGCGGCTCATCCCGACCCTCGTCAGCATCATGCAGGCCCCTGCTGACAAGATCCCGGCTGGGCTTTGTGCAGTAAGTGCTCCAGCAGGAGGTGATTCCCTGTTCTTTAACATACAGGAGGATGCTCTGCAAGGAGTAGAAAGGCCGCTTTGAAACTGCTTTGCAACAGTGGTTTTGATCATCGGTAGAGGTTTCTACCTGCAAAGTGCAGGTGGGGGGAGATGCTTCCAAAATTTAACTTAAAGCTGCTCCTCTGGCCTTCTTCCAGTCTCTGCAGTGTATCTGTAGCCCTTTTGCTTTGATGTAACTGTCTTGCACCAATAAGTCTCCTCTTTTTGGTGGAATGTTCTCCAGCATGGTACATTACTGTTCCTTGCACTTTTTTTCTAGCGCTTTTTCTGATTTATATGTCACATATGTATAAATTGCTGGAGTTAAATTTTACAGGTTTGTCCTTTCTATAAAAAGTCAGCTTATAAAAGATTAAGCATGTATAGAATGATTTCATGGAGTTAAACCCCTAAACATCTTTATCCATACGCTTATAATCTGCCTATTGATTGGTATGACTCTAACAATTGCTCATGGGTAATTAAAGTAAATTTAAATCAATAGAAACGCAGTGGAACAAGTCAGCTAGAACAGTTCTCTGGCTGTACCGATTAACATGCATCAGGACACCATGAAACTGTTTAAGTGGTTACGCCGCTTTTAATGTTCGAACTGCTGTCTGTGTCCAATGCAGTGATGCTGTGGGTCTGTGACTCCAGTGTGCTCCGATTTAAAAAATACTCTAGGCTGTAAAATCACGATGTGATGGCGGTGCTGGCTCATTTCTCTCCGGTTTACGCCTTCGATGCTCGCACCAGTGGTGGGTAATGGTAAAACAACGTGCCACGGCTGCCGCTGTGACAATGCTTTTGTTTGTGCTTTGCTTTCAGACTTCTATTGATATATTGACCACGGTTGTGAGGAACACGAAACCTCCGCTGTCCCAGCTCCTGATCTGCCAGGCGTTCCCTGCGGTGGCTCAGTGCAGCTTGAACACAGATGACAACGCCACTATGCAGGTGACCAGCACTCTGCAATATCTTTATGAATGACTTTTAAATGTAGGAACTGATTTTACTGCACGTTAAAGAGCTTGAATCTTTTACAGATGCCACCAGTTTGCCCATTGTTTTCGTCGTGGTTAAGGGTCTTTTTTGAGGTCATGAAAGCAGATGTCTTCCCATGTTTCCCTGCTCCCTTACCTGGTAAAGGGAAATTATAATATGATCATTTTCTTGTTTAGAACGGTGGCGAGTGTCTGCGTGCGTACGTCTCGGTGGCGCTGGAGCAAATCGCGCAATGGCATGATGAGCAAGGCCACAATGGGCTGTGGTACGTGATGCAGGTGGTGAGCCAGCTTCTGGATCCCAGGACCTCCGAATTCACCGCGGCCTTTGTGGGCAGGCTGGTCTCCACTTTGATTTCGAAAGCGGGAAGTGAGCTGGGAGAGAATCTGGACCAGATCCTGAGAGCTATTCTGAGCAAAATGCAACAAGCGGAGACGCTCAGTGTGATGCAGGTGAGCAGGCTGGGCACCCAGGAGAGTAAGTAGAAGTATCAGGAAAAGAAATTGTCTCTTTTTTTTTTTTAATTGTATGCCTGATTATTTATGGCTACTGCAATTGGAGGTTCTACATTATCTTCTTGGTCAGGAAAATGCCTGTTCTGCTCATACAGAGCTGTCTGGATTATAGGGTAAGCCAGGGTCTTGTGGATGAGCTTTACTGCACCTTAAATAGTCCCTCAGGACCTTGGCTTGCGGTCACTGAACCTTTAGAGGGGACAAGAATTGCCCAAGTCTGGATGTTGTTGCAAAGGCAGCACATGTTTGAATGTTCTTGTCCTGTGTTCGAAGGATAAATGCCTGGGAGCTGAGACGAGGTGAACGTTTGATGGGTGGGAGGTTGTGGTTGTCCTGGATCAGAGGAGACACCAGACAATGGCATCACCTACTTCTGCTGATGCACTTTTCCGGAAGGTGTTGTGCTTGCGCTGTTCTGCAAGATCCCACCGCTGCCCTCACTGTGACACTTGGCCAGGGCTCACTCTGCTCTAAACCTCTGATCTTGTGCGTTTCTGTGATTTTTGAATGTGCGTTTTTCAAGCCAGCACATGCTGAAACAAAAAAGCCGTTCACATGTCAGCACAGATTTCATCTTAAAGCCTTTCTATCTATTTTTTTTTCCTCTTGGAAACCCTGTCGCTTCTTAACTGTTTAGAATGGCTCTCACTTTGCCTATTTTTGGATTTAAAAGATCCAAAAGCTTAACTCTGAAGCAGTCCTGGTGTCAGCCTGAACGATGGACCTCTGGAAATGGGCGGATGCCCTCGGACCGAGAGACTGACGCTTGGGCATAGGCAGCATGTGAATTGTGCTACTGGTCTTTAAGACTTAGACTGTGAAATTGCATCCTGAAAAAAAAAAGAAAACAACAACAAAAAAAACCTTTCTAAAACTTGCAGTTCTTTCCCTAAAACTTGGCGTTCGAAGCGTACTCAGAATTGGAAAAGTGCTGCTGAATGATGATGTGCTGATGTGGGAGAAGGGGGGGTCCAGTGGTGGAGATGATGATGAGACATCCGTGGGGTGAAAGGGGAAGAGAATATGGGCTCTCGCTCTGGGCCAATAGCTTCTGTTCCTTGGCTTGATAATGAGCCGCATTTCTGGTAGATACGTGCAGATTTAGAGCTCTGTGCATAGAACCATGTGCACGGCCTCTGCTCCACTGAGCAAACCAGGGCAGTTGCAGTGTCAGAATGTTGCCATATGATATTTTTGGTGGTCAAAAGTCAACTGAAATCTCTGATTTTTTTTTTTTTTATATAGCTTTTTAATCTTTGCTTGAGGAAGATTTGTTAGTTTGGGGCATGGGTGTGAGTAAACTGATTCCTGCTGTGATTTTTGGCTGTTGGCTGCAGTAGTTTATTGCCTGCTTTGTAGCAGAGCGTGGTGCAGTGGCTTGTGCTTTCTCTTGGGGTTGGTAAGCGTAGCCTCTACTCTTGCAGAAAACTCAATTACTTGAATATTTGATAAAAACACTTTCAGCTCTTAAATTATGTACCGCTAACGTTTCCTTTCTCCTCCTCTAGTCCCTGATTATGGTGTTTGCTCACTTGGTTCACTCCCAACTGGAACCGCTCCTCGAGTTCCTGTGCAGTCTCCCCGGACCGACGGGCAAACCCGCCTTGGAGTTCGTCATGGCCGAATGGATGAGCCGGCAGCACTTGTTCTATGGGCAGTACGAAGGCAAAGTCAGGTAGGATGTTTTCACAAGCAGGATCCGTGCGTTAACGTTCGCTGACTGATATCCCACTGCAATTAAATGCTCTGGGTGTGAGGGAAAGGGGAGCTGGTTCAGGCTCGGATCAGCGTGTGCCGGCGTCGGACAGAATTAATGTCATTTCGGCTCAGGAGAGCCGTGGTAACTGGAGCAAACTCTCATCTTCCTCTAAGTGCTTCTCCTGCTGCCTGGTGTTCCTGTGCTGGACCGGAGGGGATTGGGGTGTCTCCTGCAAGCACAGGAGGGCTTTGGAGTTTGCACTTCTGTGAATGGGATGAGAGTAGTTTCCAGACATAAAATTGCCTTTACAGACTACTGTAGAATTTCAGGGTGTTGTAAAGGGTTTCCTAAGAGAATCTTGTCGATTTAATGCTCTCTTAAAAGTCGATAAAGAAATCAACTAAACCAGTTTTCTCTCCCTTTCGCTGTAGGAGCACGTTTGTGTTCTAGCAGAGGCTGAGTGCTATATACCAAAACACAAAATGCTCTGTATTAATTTAAATTTTGCCGCAGCTGCCGTCTTTGATTTTCCTCTGGAAATGTGAAGCCTAACAGACCACTCTTAGGGGTCTCACCAGCTGTTAACTCACTTCTTAGCATGCATTGCTGTCTTATTGTTACAAGGCAGTCAAAATAGCCTGTGAAATAAATAACAAGAAAAAGGATGTTTAAAATAGAAGTTTGTGAACAATGAATGAACACATGAAGATGCTGAGGGAACAAGCTGGGAGGTCTGAGAGTAACTGAGCTGTGGAGAAGCAGAAGTGAAAAGGACCTTTGAGGCTGGGGAAAAGTAGAAGAGATGTTCATAGCTGCAGATGAACCAAATTACTACTTTCTTGCCACTGCTTTCCTCTTAATTCCATCTTCATCTTCACGGGATGCTTCAGGAGTGTGTTTAACCTCGTGGCCCTTCTGGACTGGAGAAACTTTTAATGTATGTGATATATGTACGCACTGCTCGGTAGCATTTTAGCCAGAGCTTTGTCAGTTCTTGGCTTACTGCGCAGGTCAGGAGCTGAGTCCCGATTTGGATGCTGACATAAAGCAGGAGAAATAGGAAAATTCTGTAATGCTCGTTCTTGGCAAAAGTGTAGAAAAAAGGGAATCGGAATGTTTGCTCTGGAGATGTGTTCCCTATTAACAGATCCCGCAGAAAGCCGGGCAGTTTAGGGACATCCTCATCTATAATTTCCGTGTTCTCTGCTCCCCAGCTCTGTAGCGCTGTGTAAACTCCTTCAGTACGGCATCAACACAGACGACAAACGACTTCAGGACATCAGGGTCAAGGGAGAAGAAATATTTAATATGGATGAGGGAATACGAACACGATCAAAGTCGGCCAAAAGTAAGTAATAATTTTGCTGGCTTTAACTTTTTTTCCTGTTAGGAGGTGCTGTGAGAGGCCGTAAAATAGATCTTGCAGATCACACAAAGCGGTGGGAGATATTTCCTGCAGAAAGTGCATGTTGGTTTTTAGAGCTAATCATGTACTTAACGTATTCAATATTTGCTTTAATTCTGCCAGCGACTGATTTGGAAGACTCTTGATGTCTCTGAGTTAATAGAAGTGAATGAGGTGATTATGGGATAGGGTGTTATTCGCCGCTACTTTGCGTCCTCCTGTTCCATCTAATGAGAATTGGTAATTGCATGATGCCTGGTGGCTGCTCTGAGAGGAATGTGTGTTAGTGAATGCAGAGATTTTTAAAAAGAAGTTATTTTTTTAAATGAGACAGACTTTCACAAATACCAGCAATGATTTCAAGAAGTGAAAAGATCATTTTTAAGGAAAGCTTGGCCAGTCTCCTGCGTGAGACGTCTCTTATTTTTAATTGGCTGAAGCCAAAATCTTTGATTGGAGGTTATACAGGTTCATATATTAAATCATGGAGAGCATTGGGTGTTTCTTTTTTCTGGGGACTGAGCCCTCGAGGGGCAGACGCTGGGGAACCCGTGTCCTCAGCGCTCAGTTGCATCCTTGGCTCTTGTGCACAACTGGTTGTGGGATGGGATGTGACGGCCGTACTGGTCCAAACTGGAGCCCCATCGGGGCAGTCGCTGCTCCTGGAGCCCTCGTAGGCTCGGGGGATTTGGGGTGATGCAGTAACACTTAGTAAAGGAAATAAGTAGGGGAAAGCACTAGGAGTGTCAGAGGTGAGTTATAGTCACAAAACACCTGCTACCTTATTATTTTTCGCTTAAAACCCCCCAGCAAACAGCCCAGACCAAACAAACTCGGCTGTTGTCTAGCCAGAACAGTAATTGCTAGTAAAAACAACCACAAAAAGAGGCGTGTTTTTCATAACTTTTTATTCAAAGCAGTACAAATATATAATTTTTTCTCTTACAGATCCTGAACGCTGGACAAACATTCCTTTGTTAGTAAAAATCTTAAAATTAATAATAAATGAACTCTCTAATGCGATGGAAGCAAATGCATCTAGACAGACAACTGCGGATTGGAGCCAAGGTAAAATGCTGGGTTTGCTTTCCTTCTTTGCATGGCTTAAATCTACTCTGTAATCTCTTCAGAAGCGTTTCTAGTAATAAGAAACTCACGGTAATAAATGGTATACCCGTAATTACAAAGGCTTAAATAGTGATCCAAGGGGTGAAATCAATGTTGTGTGTTATTAAACCTGAAAATTATTTTGGGCCAGTTTGGAAGATGTGATCTGACCGTATGCCAGTCAAATTATCCTTTTTTTTGGTGTATCTGGTTTGCCTTTCTTCCTCCCTCCCTGCTTCGGGCATCCCTTCCTGCAGCTGCTGTCCCTGGACAGCCATCGACACACCGAACCTCTTAGATTTTATTTCTAGAATTTTGGTTTTTTTCTATGCAGATGATTTGAATGACATGTGGGAGGATCAGGATGAGGAGGAGGATGAAGATGAAGGCTTAGCAGGACAGTTCTTATCAGATATTCTTTCCACAAACAAGTATGGTAAGTTACAGCTTTAAAGTGCTTACTCTAAGTGAAAATAGAGCAGATGACATCCCAGTCCAAGTTTTCTTTCCTTGACAGAAGCTCATCAGAGACCGCAGGCAAGGGGAAGGAAATATTAACTGGGATTTTGAATACGGACGTTCTTCTGTAAGAGGGAGACGTGTCTTTGAATAACACAATGATTAAACAGCTGCGTTTTTCAAATGCTGCGTAGGCTTCACGTTGCTGTGGGGTTCATGCATTTCTAAAGAGAAAATAGATGCTTAAATACGTAGATGTGACCGTGGAATAACAGTGTCGTAGCAGTGGATGAGCTCGTTTGTGGAGTGATCTTAAGAAACAATAGCTGCATAAAGCCAGAGCAGGTATAATATCTCCTTTCTCTGCTCTCCAGTTTTCATATAGTCCTGGAAGAGAAAACCTTACAGGCAAATACAAAAGGGAAACTACTTAGCACAGGATTGGAAATGTCACCCTGACTTAAGGTTAAGGCGTAAGATAATAGTGCGTGTAACTAACGAACCTGCTTGTCACCCTTGAGACTCCCACTGGGACCCCTCTTGTTCTGGGGTGTTGTGTTTTCTAATCATCTGAACTTAAGGAGAGAACATTCTGGACATAATTTTATTTTACCCAGCAGTGCTGAAACTATTTCTTTTTGGATCCTTGGATTTCAACAGTAGTCTTATAGAACACAATTCTGAGATATTTTGCCTTGTTTGATGCTAAAACCTGCTGATTTGGCTCTGACAGATGAGGATTACTATGAAGACGATGAAGAGGATGATCCAGATGCATTAAAGGACCCTCTTTACCAAATAGATCTCCAGGTGATGCTCTAAAATGAGTTTTTAAAATCAGGTTCCTATCACTCTTTATAGATTTAATTTTTCTGCATTGTACTTTAACAAAACTGTAACCACCACTTATTGATTGTCCCGAATGTACTCAGTTCACTGAAATCACAAAGTGCTGAGTATCCCAGGAATGTCTGGAGCTGTTTTTCCTTGTTGGATAAGTATCTGTAACTTGGAAATGTGAATGAACAAAACATTTCAAACAGAGGGAGATGAGACATTTCTACCCATCGGCTTCACCGCTATTTGCCGAAGTCAGAAGTAGGTTGGAAACAGAACAGGACAGAATTTCATCTCCCACTGGGCAACGCTCCCATCCAGCCCCTGGTTTTTACCACCCCTGGCAGCCGTTTATCGGCCTCTGCTGCCGCCCATCGCTTCTCTGTGCTCTGCAGCCCCTTTGTCTTATTAGTGCGTGTTGAGGTTCGTCTTTTGCTACGTGAAACAGAATTTCCGTGGTGCTGACGGGGTCTCTGTCTTTGCAGGCCTATCTCACCGACTTCCTCTGCCAGTTTGCACAGCAGCCCTGCTACGCGATGTTTTCAGACCATCTCAACGAGAATGAAAAGCGAGTGTTACAGGCCATCGGTATCTAAACCCACTCGAGAGACCATCCCGATCATATCCGAACAATATTTTTTTTGGTTTTGGCTTATTCCACGTTTTATGATTAAACATAAAACATTTTCCAGTGTCTGCCTGCTCGTTACAGGTGGATGACGCCCTCGTTGCGATGTGTTGAGCCTCATCTTAACGTGAATCTGCTAAGGGAAGGAATACTAAGAAAGCAGCAAGGACAGAAGTCTGTAGAGCTTTGCACATTGGTCTCACCATGGGAGCACTTTCATTTTCCACAGTAACTTTCCAGGAAGTTCTTAAAGATTAAAAAACAAAAAATGTCCTTAATATTTTTAAAAGCAAACTGTCTCTACCTGTGAAGAGGCACTTAACTGAGTTTCCCACAGCACAGTTGGACAGAGAAAGGAATTGGGTCACTTACAGATTGCTTGGATGTATCTTGAGAAATTGGAAGGTTGTTCCTCTTCGCGCTCACGTAACACATACAGGGTAAATATCTTAATCTTACAGCGTGACTTCTTTTTATAGAACTATAGACTCTTTTATCAGAGATGCCTGAATGGTATGGAACCTGTTTCCAGGAGTTTGTATGGGAAGCTGAGACAATAAAACTGAATGCATATCTTCTGTTCTGGTGTGGATGGGGCTTTGTCGCTCACATCTGCTGTTCTTTAATGCTCTGGTGTGCACATGCTCAGAGGCACCTGCCACTTAAATTTCTGTTCCTGTGGCATGTGGCTACTGAAGACTTTGGGTTTTATGGAACACAAGGAGCCACAATTTTTAGGGGATTAAAACCCAATTGTATTTAACATCTTGCTCCGCAACAGCCCCTCTGAACTACTTGGCTTCCTTCACACTCCTGTGTGTATTTTTAAAGAGTGGTAAAATAACATTTGCAAATTGATTTACCCATAAGAACGGCGTGATGTATCTCACAACACCTCTCTGCCTTTCGTCCCCTCTTGGGGAAGATGAAAATAAAACTATTAAAATGTACATTAGTATCCTTCTCGTGAAACAGATTTAAAAGGAACTTGCACTTGTTTCCTGAAGCCACTTTTAAAAGACACATTTCTCCTTAGGAAACTTTCTGTATGTGCCGCTGGAGGGTGTTGGGGTATTTTGCAGGAGTCATCTGGACAGAAAGGGAGTCCTGTGGTGGATACATCTGCTTAAAAGAAAAAGGCTGACCCGTTATGGAGTTTCCTTTCTTAAGAAAGGTACTTGCTGTTCCTTTGTGGAATAATACGCTTCGAAGTTGTATCTAAAAACCTCCAAAGAGCTGGAGTAATTCTGTATCTTGCTGGTCTAACAGAGTTTAGCTTTTCACTTTTTTTATCAGGAGGGGGGTAATAAATTAACTTTTTAACAGACAAAGATGGCACAATTTGTTTAGCACGTGTGGGGAAAATGCTGAAATAACCCTGAATTGTGCAGCGGACCTTGCTCCCAGCCCAGCCGCTCACCGTGTGCCTGGAACAGCAGAACGTTCACTGCAGACTGGGACCCCCTCGAGCTCTCACTGGGTTTATATGAGTCGCTCTACGAGAAGCAGAATCCGAAGCTTGATTTTTGTATGCGTGTCTAAAAAGGCATAAGCTCTGATCAGAAGTTTCCATGCAGCTGTGTCGCGGTATCTTTCTTCCCTGTGGATTCTCTGGTGTATGAAAATACGTAATTAAACTTTGTGCCACGGCCTTCTCTTCAGTGGGAATGCTGTGGTTCTGTCTCCTACCTAGCCATTAGTTTTTAATTTTGTTTTTTAAATCTATTAGGAATTTTGCTTTGAGACTTTGTCTCTCTCAGCTTTCACTGAAAAGGGCCAGTGAGTTAAACCCAGCGTGGTGTCACGAGAAAACCCAACTAACAGCGGGGGGCTGTGCTGGTGTGAGCCGTGCAGGGGCGAGCGAGGGTCCCCAGGGACCGGGCCTAGGCCTGGGCAGGGCCTGGACCATCTCTCTGCCCCGTGTATTGGCCACCAGGCTGAAAACCAGTCACCCATTCTTGGAGGTAAGTGGCCACCAAACATCTGGAAGCATCCCGGAGTGTTTTAGGGCATCAGTCATAAAGGGAGTGAGTTCAGGGCCAGGGGCTTGGCTGGTGTGAGCCTTAGCAGTGCTGGCTTTAGGTAAGTTGGGTGGTGGGTTTAAATGAGAGCAGGGAGCACAAGTGTGATGGGAGTGGCTGAGGGAGCTGGGGGGAGACTTTCTGATCTCTGAACTGCCTGAAAGGAGCTTGGAGCCAGGGGGGTCGGGCTCTGCTCCCCAGGAACAAGCGCCAAGAGCAGAGGAAACGGCCTCAAGTTGCACCAGGGGCGGTTGAGGTTGGATCTGGGAACAATTTCTTCCCCAAAGGGCTGTGGGGCATTGGAACAGGCTGCCCAGGGCAGTGCTGGAGTCACCATCCCTGGAGGGGTTGGACAGACAGAGATGAGGTTCTCAGGACATGGGGCAGTGCCAGGGGTGGGGGAACAGTTGGACTCTGATCTTAAAGGGCTTTTCCAACCACGTGCCATTGCTGCCGTCAGTGCCCGGCACACGCGTGTGCTGTTTGCAGCTTCACGTGGGAAGGAGCTGATGGTGTTTTGCACAGTGGGTGTTACCATGACCAATAGTGTTTTGCACGCTGGGTTCTTTGCTGGAACCGCATGAGGCTCCGGTAGCCCTGGTCAATTATTTAACTAGTCAGTAGCTCACCTGTGACTCTGGAATGAGGCTTTATGTGTATTCATGAGTACTCCTCTTGGTTTATTTTTTGTATTAACAAATAAACGCTTTTAATGCGCAAACCCGTCTGGCTACGGAGTCTTGCAGGGCGGCCCCGGTGCCTCCTCGGTCCTGCCGGGACGGGCCTTGCTCGCCACGCCGGGCGCGGGCCTCGAACCTGCGACCTTCCGCCCCGCAGCGCCGCGACGCCCCTCCTCCCCGGAAGTGGTGCATGCTGGGAGTTGTAGTCCAAGGGAGGCAGCCGGGCACGGCGGAAGCGCTGGCCGCGGGGCACGCCGGGAGTTGTAGTCCCCGCAGCCACGCCGGGCGGGCCATGGCGGCGGCCGGGACCCCGGCGGGCGGCGCCGGGCGCTCCAAGGTGGCTCCGAGCGTGGATTTCGACCACAGCTGCTCGGACAGCGTCGAGTACCTCACCCTCAACTTCGGGCCCTTCGAGACCGTGCACCGGTGGCGCCGCCTCCCGCCCTGCGACGAGTTCGTGGGGGCCCGGTGAGCGGCGGGCGGGATGGGGAGGAGGGTGCGGGGGTCCCGGCGGGCGCTGACCGGCTCTGTGCCGCCCGCAGGCGCAGCAAGCACACCGTGGTGGCCTACCGGGACGCCATCTACGTGTTCGGCGGGGACAACGGGTAAGGCCAGGGCGGGCCTGGGGGAAAGCGGGGGTTGCGGGGCCGGGGCTGCCCCTCGCCGGCTCCTCGGCCCCGCTCAGCCGCCTCTCCCGTTCCTCCCCGCAGGAAGACGATGCTGAACGACCTGCTGCGCTTCGACGTGAAGGACTGTTCGTGGTGCAGGTGGGCACCGCAGGGCGCGCCCGGCCCGGAGCTCCGGGAGGTGCCTCATCCTTCCTCAGCATCCGGCTGTAAAAGCCAGGGCTCTGCCAGAGTGTCACAGAACCCCAGGCTGGTTGGGGTTGCAGGACCTCTGTAGATCCCCCAGCCCCAGCCCTGCTCACAGGGTCACAGAGCAGATCACACAGGATCCCAGGCGGGTTTCAATGTCTCAGAGAAGGAGACTCCACACCCGCTCTGGGCAGCCTGGGCCAGGCTCTGGCACCTCCCAGCACAGAAGTTTCTCCTCATGTTCACATGGACCCTCCTGTGTTTCAGTCTGTGCCCGGTGCCCCTCACCCTGGCGTTGGGCACCGCTGAACAGAGTCTGGTCCATCCTCTGACACCCACCCTGAGATATCGATCCCATTGATCACATCCCTCTCAGCCTTCTCACTCCCCACCCAAGTGCTGGCACAGCTGCCCTCTGCAAACCTGGGGTCCGGCTGAGCTGTTGGGGAGTGATCCAGTGTCCCCACAGAGCTCCTGCCAGAGAGGGGACGCTGGGCACACGGCCATGGACACAGAGCCATGGACACAGAGCCATGGGCTGCTGCTGTCCCTGCATCTGCAATGATGCTGGAAGGATGTCTGGGCAGCAAGACTGGGCTGCTGCAGCCCCCCAGGGCAGGAAAGGTGCCGGGGAACCCACAGGTGCCGTTGCTTTGCTGTTTTGCTCTGGACTATGCAGTCATGTTCTCTTACCTGTGCCTCACGTGCCATCTCAGCCAAACAAACAGATTTCAGTGGCATCGTGTTAATAACCATTTATACTTACAGCACTGAGTCCGTCATAAAATCTTAGTATAATTAAGAAACTAAAACGCGCAAAACCACTCAGGAACAGCAGAACAGCTTTTAATAATGGTTTCTTTTTTGAATTTGCATAAAAGCTTTGAGTGCCTGCGGCACGACAAGGGCGTCTGATTGCTGCTCTTCTCCGTATTGTGCAGGGCTTTTACCACGGGGACCCCGCCGGCACCGCGGTATCACCACTCAGCTGTGGTCTACGGCAGCAGCATGTTTGTGTTCGGTAAGACAGCGGCAAATTCCAGCCGTGCGTGCTTGGAATGATGAACGCGCTGGTATTGTTCTGAAAAAAGAATGAGATATTTTTAGGAAGTGTCGAAAGACCTTATTCAGTGGCAAATCCAGTATTTTTCATGGCTGACTGTGATTTCAGCTTTAGCTTGGGCATGTTTTTGCTGTTTAAAGTAAAGAAGACTTGAAACTCATTGCTATAGTGTTTCCTTAGGGGTAGGAGTGCAGGAGAAATCTCATTACCCAAATACCTTCTCTTTGTGCAATTTAAACTTAAGCTTTCTTCTAATACGCTGACTAGAAGCGCGTGTGCTCCGTTGTGTTTGCATCTGATGGAATTGTTGCTGCCCAGGTGGCTACACTGGAGACATTTATTCCAATTCCAACCTGAAGAATAAAAACGATCTCTTTGAATATAAGTTTGCGACTGGACAGTGGACAGAGTGGAAAACCGAAGGAAGGTGAGGACCAGGCGTCATTACCCAGCTCTCTGATGGAACTTAAGCAAACCCAGCAAACATTTAAAACAGCACACTTGGAATTGAAGGAGTTTTTTTGTAAGGCCTCCGTTCCCGAGTGTGCTGCATTGGAAATTTGACCAAAATCCTTTCTTCATGTTTAATTTCTGTGACGGAAGGGGTGGCAGCACAGGAAATTTTTGGGTTGGAGTTGTTTCTTTGTCAAGGACAGCATGAAATTTGTTGATCCCTCATGGTTTCAAGTTGGTTTTATCAGAAATCAATTTGAAGCTTATTTATAGTTAAATCTACCCCTTTTCCGAATAAAGTTTGACTTTCTTGGGGTGCTCTTCAAGCCCACGCTTGAAGCGCCTTAAGGTGATGCGTGTTCACACAAATAAATGCAGAAGCAGCTGCATGAGGTGATGATGAATGTTTGAATACGGGTTCCTGAGGCTCAGCTTTCCAAGGCCAAATCAAACCCAGGAATACATTATTTCTTAAAGTGGACTTTGAGCACATTTCGGGATGTTATCCATGATACCCAACTACTTAATGTTGACTACACCCACATATGGGACATACTGTGTCTTTACACGCAGTTTGTTACGTATTTGAAGTTTCTGAAATGCTGATATTAGTGAGGGGAGGGAAGGGAACATTTATTATTGTGATTTGTAGAAAGGAATGAGAAATACCCGATCCATTCTTGAGTTGCTGTTCCTGTTATGATTTAGAACATAGACCACATTAGTAATTTCTCCTTCTGATTATTCTACATATCACAGGGTAATTCGTATTCATATTCTACCAATTCAAGTGCACACATCCTTGTCTTTCCCGCAGTTACATGTGTGTGTACTGCACAGGTGACCTCTAACAAGCCAACGTGACATTTTCTTCAACTCTTCTTGGCTGATTTAGTAAAAACAACAAAAATTAAGGAGGAGAATTCTTTTATCGTGGGCACTGCATCTCAGGAACGCCCCATTAACCATTCCCAAATAAGCATTGGAACCTCTGGCCTGGGTCTCATCTGTTCCACATTCTTAGTGTGTGTGGAAAATATACATGAGGTTTTTATAGTACATGTGGATTGTCACTTTGTCGTGATGATAGTGCTATTAATTGTCCCACTATTTAGCTGCTTTCCATAAAACGCTTCACCGCACTTGAGGCCTGGCAAGAAATTAATTGTTTCTTCTTTTCTTTTTTTGTTTTCCCATATGCATTAGTTTTTCTCTAATGAAGGAAGCAGAGTGTAAAGTTCCAAAACGTGCCCTTCAGAGGCTTGCTGTGTGTTTTGAGGATGTGTGAGAAGCGACTTCTTGGCTTGGAGGGGACTTTGTTCTTCTTCATGGCATTTGAGGTGTCGCGCAGATCCTCACAGCACCTCTGCAGGTGATTTAAGACGTTTGTTTCTGAATGGTCTCAATTGCAGGTTGCCGGTCGCGAGGTCGGCTCACGGCGCCACGGTTTACAGCGACAAGCTGTGGATCTTCGCGGGATACGACGGCAACGCGCGGTACGTGGGGGGGTTCGCTCTCTCCTTGGGTGCTTCTGTCAGACCCTAATCCCTCACTTTTCACCTCCCGAGAGTTTCGTGTACCAAGCAATTTAAACACATCACTGGAGCTTTGCAAAACCCAGCCTGTTATTGAGCATTATGTTTTTACAACTGACCGTTTCGCGTTCGTATAAGTACGGCTTTAAAACCTAAAAATCTGGTGACTCGGAGTGGCTATGGGTGTATGGTTTCACACTCTTCTTGCTTGCAAAGGGTCTAAATGATCTTTGAAATTGGACAAATGCGCATTTCTCAAAAGATAGGTACCCACCACGGGTCTTCTGATGTTGCTGAAGACTTGTAGAACCAAGTGTGGCTTTTCTGTGAAGTCATATGACAGAACCAAGAACAACGTGTCAGCTTTTTCTCTGAAAATATACGGTATTATTTAGGTTGAAGGTTTTGGATGGGAAAAGGCTGGAAACGAGCGGTCCTGAGAAGTCAGGGAGGGTCTGGTGCCTTGTCCCAGGTATCACATCTTTGCATTTGCTGTTTGCCAGGGAAGAATCAATACTGAACACCGAATTGTTTTTCTGTCTTGAGGAACTTGAGACCTATTTTATGTCGATGCACAATATTCACATTGTGAGAGCACACAGAGGTCGTCACAAACCAAAAGCTGCCTCGACGTGCTGAGTTGCCTCCTCTTTTGAGGAGAATCTGCGGAAAAGTTATCAGCTCCTCCGAGTCTGCGGGAGAACTGCTGTTAATTGGCAAAACAGATGGGATCTTTTCTTTATTTCTGGAGGAGGAACTGAAGGAGGATGCGTGACTGTGGAATCGCTCAGTTCCAGCTTAGGGAGCTCCCCAGGGACCTTTGGTAGCTGGAGGAAGGGATTGGGTGAGAGGAGCTGTCTAATTTATGTTAAATATGTCTAATCATGTTAAAAATGTCTTTTTGTGGAACATGAGCCTCCGGGCAGATTCGAACAAAAGAAGCAGCTGTAGTTGTCTGTGAGTAACTCGTCCTGGGAGAAGCACAGGGAGATCTGCAGTAGTCGGTGATGTGTTACCCGCTTCGTCCTCTTTTTGTGTGTTTTAGGTGGGATTCAGCCACATAAATCATCCCTGTGGTCAGTCCCAGGGGTCAGCAGGGTAATAAGGGGTATTTCTGTAAAAATCCGGAAGATTAAATAGCTCAAATCCTTAAGCTTCAGGCAGAGTTGCTGTGTGTAACTCTTAACTGTGGTATAGCTGTAAGCAGCAAGATGCTAAAGCAAGCTTGAAATTTAGGTATAGGATAAAAAGATTCTAGTGTTTTTTTTCTGCTAGTGGATGTAGGAGATTCCTTCTGTGCAGGAGACAGAATGCTGATAAAATAGGATCTCTGGCCTTTCAACTCCGTAGCTAAAATTTACCAAAAAGAAACCCTTTCAAATCAAGCATTTGTTGCGTTATCACACAGGTTAAACGATATGTGGACGATTGGTCTGCAGGACAGAGAGCTAACGTGCTGGGACGAGGTAAGAAGCTTTCATTTCAACTAACACATACAATTCTCTTTTGGTTTTCCTGCACAATTATATAAAATTTCCTGTGCTGGATTATACTGCTCGCTCTTCAGAATGCACTTGTCACACAGCTGAAAAGAAGCAGTTCTCATTTGATTTTTTGTGTGTATTTGGAAAACCAAGCGTGTGTGAAAGTTTGGTTTTTGTCTGTGAGTCTGTGAACCGGACCCAGACTGCCCGGGATCGGAGTCCTGATCCTCACGCTATCAGGGGCTTTAGAAATGTGGCCTCTCAGCCTTTCCATCTATGGGAGAATTAGTCTGTGCAGACGTATAAGCACCGCATTAGTAGCCAGATTTACAGGGACGTGTCTGTGCTCTGTCTGTCTGTCTGTCTGCCGATGTGCTGCTCGGTCCTGCCGTGCACTCGACACGTGCAGCCGGGCCCTACGATGGTACATTTTACATTTTGAACGTTTGTTATCTTTCAGATTGAGCAAAGCGGTGAAATTCCTCCTTCGTGCTGTAATTTTCCCGTGGCTGTTTGCAAAGACAAGATGTTTGTTTTCTCTGGCCAGAGCGGAGCAAAGATTACCAATAATCTCTTCCAGTTTGAATTCAAGGAAAAGATGTAAGTGCAGACAGTTAAGTTGCGCAAAATCCGCATAATCCTTGACTACTTCAGATGAGAAACACATGTACTTAAGTGTATTGAGGAAGAACGCTGCGTCTCGTGATGAGGAAGGGCAGGGAAGATAAAGTGTGGATGGTTTTATTGAGACTTTGCATTTGCCATGTGCATCAGCCAGGTCTTTTCCAGCAGACAAACAAAGTTTAGTAGATTCACATTAAACAATAAGCACAAAGGTTACCTCATTCAGAATGGGATGCCAAATATTACCTTCCTACAGGTAGTTATAGGAATACCTGATTAAAACCGGACAGAGGTCCTGTGAAATACCAGTTCGCAGTGAAATCGCTGGGAAATGTGAAATTCGTAGTATCTTTTATGATCCTGAGTATCCGTTTTGAGACGGTGTGACTTGCTCCAAGTGTCACCATTGCTCTGAAAATGTGGCCACTCTGATGGGGGCAGAAATGCCAAAAAGTGAGAATAGATGCACTGCTCTGTCCTGATGACCTGGTCTGTCTGTCCACTGGCTGAAGTGGAACCAGAGCTGAAACAGCAGCTGGCGGCCTCCACACCTTGGCTGAAATTGTGCTACCACAGGGAAGGAGCGGCGTCTTATCAAAATGGGACGCGGTACCAGAACAGTGCCCTTTGTTTAGAAGAGTTACCTGTCAAAATGTGTGATAATAGGTCGCCGATTCCTTCCCAAGTTGTGGTCGCTGAGCTGCTAGGGTTTACATAAGTACATCTGGGTTGTGGACCCTTGTTGCCTTTATCGCATTTTCACTTAGAAGTTCAGCAACACAGAGCTGACGTAGAGAAATCTGCAGGATTAGGTGTTTTCTGTGCTCACGCAGGTTCTTTGAATCTGAGGGTTAAAAAACTTAGTTTGCAGAAAAGAAATGAAGAAGAAATTGTTGGCCCTGAGGGTGGTGAGAGCCTGGCCCAGGTTCCCAGAGAGGTGGTGGCTGAACCATCCCTGAGACATCCCAGGCCAGGCTGGACGGGGCTCTGAGCAACCTGAGCTGGTGAAGATGTCCCTGTCATGGCAGGGGGGGCACTGGGGGAGCTGGGGAGGTCCCTCCAACCCAAACTCTCCAATGATTCTAATTGTGAACGTTTCTCATTTTGAACGTCTCAGTTGGACGCGAATTCCGACCGAGCACTTGCTGCGCGGCTCCCCTCCTCCTCCCCAGCGCCGCTACGGCCACACCATGGTCGCCTTCGACCGGCACCTCTACGTGTTCGGCGGTGCTGCCGATAACACGCTGCCCAACGAGCTTCACTGCTACGACGTGGACTCGCAGACCTGGGAGGTCATCCAGCCCAGCCCGGACAGCGAGGTAACAAATTTACTTCATTTTTTTTCCTTTCATGCTCTTTTTTTTAACCCATTTTTGCTCTCAGGCCATGGACGTGTTTTTGACAAGGACACTGACTTTTAGTTAAATAGCAATAGTTCCTTCCCACCAATGGTTAAGCAGCTGAAATATCACGGGCAACGGCTTTAAAAATTAGTGTTGATGCCTTTAAAACTTTGCTTAGTGCTGTTTAAAGAAATGCCGTAAAACACTTGTAATTCAAATTCTGAGTCAATCAGATTAGGAAGGAATTCACTGTGCGGACCAGTGGTTCTGTGGTTCGCTGTGTGGTGCTCTTGAAGCAGAATTCAAAACTAGACAGGTTTTTGATTGTTTTGCTGTAATCATGGCTGTGTGTGTAAAATTTTATGAATTCTGTAATTATACAGAACAGCATTTCTCTTTTAGGCCATGAGTAAAGTGTTTGCTTATAAAGGTATGACTGTAAAATCATAATAGAGAACGTAGGGAGGCTCAGAAATCTGTTCCCTGGCAAATCACCATTGTCTCCTCAGCGACTGCAGCTCCTGCCGAGCATTCTGTCCCTCCTGAAGTTACAAGAGGAATCTCTCCAACTTGACCCGCGAAACATTTTAGTCTCACGATTAGGCCTTTCAAAGTCAAGAGAAGGAAACATTTCTGACTTTCCAAGCTCTTAATTTTTCTTTCAATGAGCAAAAAGGGAGGTTGATGTGTGGGGAACCTTCTCTGGCTTTGAGGCACTGTTCTGGATTTCTTCAGCCGGATTGCAGTGACGTTGTTTGTGGGCAGCTAAGAGGGATTAAAAGGATTTACTCATGAGTCTGCCACGATCTCCCTGTGCAGGCATCAGTTACACCCGCTGAGGTATCTTCAGGCAAAAGAAACATATTATTATGTGAATAAACCCCTGAATTCCTGCGATGAGGCCCCTAACAAGATCTGCCTTCAGATGTGGGAAGTGGAGCTGTCCGGGTATCGTGTTCTGCTGGGAGAGAGAAAATGCAGCATTTCATGCTCCAAAGAGACCGATACTTTTTATAAGTAATTCGTAGTGTTCAGACTCGCATCCTGTTTTGGAAATATTTTTTGTAAATTTAGGATCTTCGAACCAGTGACCTTTTCAAGTTTGCGTTTGGTAAGCTGGGGAGAGATATCTTGCAAGTGTTGGTATTTATAAAAACCTAGTTATCAGAGCAACTGTAGTTAAGATTTTTGCAGAGCTTGATTTCAGTTTGTCAGATCTGTATTCATGTCCTTTTGGAAGGACGTTTATTACAGACTTTTACAGAATTCTCTCAGAGAAAGCAAAATGCGTATGTGGATGAATGGCAGAAGGAATATATTTCTGTAGCTTACTTACCAGTAAGAAATTAGGACAGTAAAGTCTCAACATGACTCATGTTAAATGGGTATAAAGTTGGATTACTGAAAGATATGAAATATGGTTTTTAATGGGGAGTAATCGTTCTGCTTTTGTCCGTTAGGGACTGGTTCTTCTTGTATTGCTATAAACTTTTATCAATGACTTTGAAAGAAAACGGCAAATCACCCGATATTAACCCATTGTCCAGAGTTTTTCCAAGTTATGAGTAAAATAACAGAGTGATTTGGATTTCTTCTTGAGGTGGGCACAAACAATACGTATTTCAGTCTGTATGTAAAGTCGTACATCTAAGAGCTGGGTGTGCAGTCTGTGCTTAATAATTTCCCTTACAGCATCTCTGGAAACAGTGACTTAAACACTTTGGTGGTTGTGGGCAGTGAGATGAGCTCCCTGGATGTGACATGGCTGGAAGTGCTGAGGGTGTTCTTGGCTCCAGATGCCGACACCGTGTGGTATCATTTAATACCATAAATCTGTTTCCTCTGTGTCTGTTAGATAGATCTTCCAGTTTGATATCTCAACATCTCACGTTCACAAATCAAGAGGGTTATTCAGCGGAGAAACCTGAACGTGATGGAAGCTGGGGAATCACAGTGAGCAGCTGTGGAGCGTAGTCTCTTCTAGTGAAGTTTTAGGGAATTAATTCTTCACTGGCCTTTTAATCTATTGGTAAAATACAAAGCTAGATCCAGTGGCTTAAAGTTGAAACTAGAAATATTCAGACTAAAGAAGAAAAGGAAATAGAAGTTTACAAATTGTAGAGAATGCGGGTAATGATTCATCGGAACATTTTACCAGAGCTTTTTGGTAGGTTCTGCTCTATATAACCAGGATTTGATATTTTCTAAGAAGAAAGTTTTCCTAAAAGAAATGCTCCATTTCAGTACTACCTCAAGGAAGTCTTGTAAGTTGTTTTATGCAGGAACTCAGATTAAGATCCCAAAAGTACTATAATGGTAATTTGATTTTCGAATACACACCGCAGTGCCAAAAAGGAGCAAATGGTTGGTCACTGTTAGATTTTAGTATATGATCTTTTGAGCCGCGTTAATTGGATTGGGCAATACTTGCTCTTTAAATTGTGCCTGATCCTCTCTGATGAATTATACAGGGTGTTTCAAAAAGGTGGACCCAAATTGAAATGGAATCCAATTTGGAATTGGGTCCCATCTTTTTGGAACACCCCATAGGTCAATGCTTTTCTGTACTGGGGAGCCCGAAACGGGGCAGGGTCCTTCAGGTGTGTTCTGACGAGTACTGAATAAAGGAGGAAAAATCCCATCCCTACACACTTGCTACACGCTTGCTGATCCAGCTGAGGGTGCTGTTGGCCTCACTGGGATGACGGTGACTCTTGTTCAGCTTTGTTGTCCACCACAACTCCCTGGTTTTGATCTTAAGAGCTTCCCAGGTTTGTATCTTAATCGCTGCTTTCTAGACAGCCAGTCCCCAGCCTGTGGCATTGCAGGGAATTGCTCTATCCCGGGGGCAAGACTTTGCATTTGCCTTGGCTGAACTTCACGAGGTGCCCATCAGTCTGTTTTTCCAGCCTGGATAAGTCCTTTCGAACAACAGCCTCCAGCGTTTCAACCGCTCCAGACACTTTGGTATCAACCACAGACGCAGTGCCCTCCTCTAATCCGCGAAGCCTTTCAGCGTTTTGTAGGAAATGATCAGGTTAGTCAGGAAAAATGGACCCTTGGGAAATCCTGGCTGACTGTTCCCAGTCAGTTCTTTCATGGGATGGAAGTCACAAGCTCCTGGGGTTGCAGGTCTGGTTGACTGGCCTGTGCTCGGCTGGGTGCTGCTCCTGTGTTCCTGGGTTTGTATCATGCCAGATTTTCAAAAGCAATAGGTGCTTCATGGGTTATAAACAGCACTTTGTCTACTCTCAGGTACCCACAGCCATAAGCTGGGATAGACGAGTCCATCCCATAGTCTGGAAAGAATCGTCGTCTCCAGAAAGGCAGAACAAAGCCCTTCGGCATCTGCCTCCTCCTCTGTTCCTTTGCAGAGCTCTGTGTCTTGTAGTTCACTCTAAAATGAGTCTATTCCAGTTTTGTCTGAAGAGCATAAAGATTTTCTGCACCCGGCATGTGAAAACATTTTAAATCCTTAAACCTCCTTGAACCTAACGAATCTCCAAAGCTCTGTCTGCCCATCTGCTTGAGAGTTTTATGCTCTTGCCTAGTATGATAGTGGAGAAGCATCTCTTGAGTATAAGCAGCTACCAGTGGTGACAGCTCCTTCGAGACTGTTGAAACTTGGAGTCTTCTTCCACCTTCAGAGGAAAAATATATATATTTTTTCTCTCCTTAAAATTTATGTTGAGCCATTTCAACTTAAACTGTAATCTAAGAACCATTTGAGCCTTGACTCTGTACATGCGAGTTCTAAATTGCAGATAGAAAACTAGTATTTACCCCTGAGTGGAAACTATTAATTTGATTTAATTTTACTTTTACGTTGATTCAACTGAGTTTATTAAGGACTTCAGGTGAAGCTGAGTGTATTCCTGGTGAGGTTAAAATTTACATCAACTAGTTTGTGTAGGAATTTGCACAGGTTTAACTAAGTTTGTTTCAAAGTATGTAAAATCAACCCCAGAGATGATGCTCAGGGCTGCAATCTCAACTATTTGAATGATTGGTAGGTGCTGCAGCACAGGCAGGAGCAACACTAATGCACAGATTTGTAAGTCAAATCAGAACCCTGATGAGCATAACAGGACAAACTCAATTTGTGCCGTCTAGACAAGACACGGAGTAAGTTTTGAGCCCAAGAAATGGAAAAAAAAAAGACTTAAAGACTCCTGAAATACTTGAATTTTGAAAGTGATGGCTGGAATCACGCTGGCAGTGTGGAAGGGAACGCTGAGAGAGAAGCAAAGGTGACTGATGAGATCTGCTTTGGAAAGCAAAGATTCCAGCTTGGAAAGAGCCTCAGATTGCAAATCTCATTAACCTTAAATAGAAAAACCACTTCAACAGATGAAACAGGGCCGTGTCTCGCGCAGAGAGGTGCCAGCCCAGATCATCAAAGGTGTCAGGACTGAATCTGAAATTCCCTTTGTCAGGCAGTGCTAATAAAGTAAGGAGATCACGCTGATTGAGAGGTAAGTGTAGGATCTAGAGGTGACAAATACATTCCGACTGGCAGGTGGGTTTATTTATCTTAGTTGTGATTTTTCGCCTTCCTGTGTGCGCCGGGGGGTGAGAAGGAGGAGCCCTTTGGATTCACACCCGACCGTCTGAGTCGCGCCAGCAAAAACCTTTACTGGAATTATGGTTATTGCAAAGCAAAAGGGGAGTTTTGCGCAGATTATCTCACCTGCGAGACTCAAGATGTTTGCACAGTGCTGGTTTTAGGTAGTAGTTAGTATTTATACTAGGAGGACGTTACCGTAGCTATACCGGTGTGTGGTGTTAAGCACACCTACCACAGGCCTGGCTCCGTGGTGTAATGGCTCTCTTTAGAATTCTCACCCTATTATCTAGAATATTGACACTAAGGTGCATCAGGGAAGGATTGCCGTTATCTGAAGAGATAAAAGAGATAAAAAATTCAAGATGGGGCAGGCGTTGGGCATCTGGTGTTGGTGGGTGAGGAACATGCGGCCTAGCGTGTCCCTCCAGCTGTAGGTGCTCCTTAACCTACATATATATAAAACCTATGCTCTATTAGCCTTCTTGCCCTGAATATTTTCCTCTGGAGGACCGAGCTGCCCTGGTTTGTGCTGCTCCTGGGACAGCAGAGCGTTTTCTCCTCGAAGGTGGCATCAGGATGTCCCCGCTTGGCAAGAGTCACCGTCCCCCCGGGGGGGTTTGCGCTGCCTTGAATTGTGCTCTTCTGATTCAGCAACACAAACACGCTGAAACCCTCAGCCGCACGATGGTGTGATAAACCCTGTCTGACCTTCCTTCTTCTGGGCCGCCCTTTCATATTTTACATTTCTTTACGTGTGTTTAAGAAGTAGGTTGGTTGATTGCTTAAGTTACGAGTAAGTGGCACAGCTCTGGTTCCCTGATCGCCCCGATGCCAACCGTTACGAATTAAAAATCATCGTTAGAACGTTCCTTGCAGATTGTTTGAGTTAAATACGATGTGGCTAGCAAGTATGGTGTTACTTGGTTAAAGATTCAGATGATTCAGGTTTCCTTTCTGGCACCGATTGTGAAAATGCTGTGGTTTTGATTAAAAAACCCCCATGGTTGTTAAACACAATGACTGCTTTTTAAAACCAACTAACTAGAGAATACTGAGAATTATTTAAGTTAAAAACAAAGCTAAAGTAATTATTTAAAATAAAAAAGACATGGAAAATGACCTGAATAAGTATAAACCAGGTGGCCTGCATTTGATCTGACAGAATAGTTATTTTGTTTGGTTAGGTTTGGTTGGAGAGATATTATAATACAGCTAATATCAACCCATCTAGTTATGTGGAAACAGGTCTTGGCAAGCAAACTTCGTATTTTGGGATGAGGTTGGAGGTCCAGTTGATAAAGGTCACTGATATATTTTTAAACTTCTATAATATGGGGTTTTTTTCAGTCAGTACATCTTATTTAATGAGATTACTGCTAAGAACAAATGGAGGCTGTGTAAAACAGATGATATTTGACAGTAATCTCATCCTCTTTTGGTGAGGTATTGAATGGGGGCCCTGCAGGAATGCACTAATGGATCAATATTATTCCATAATCTCCCCATCACAGTATTTATTAGTTTAAAGTTTGGGTTTTTTTTAATAAAGTAGCCATGAAATATGCTGGAGAAAGGGGATATCACATTTATCCAGAGCAATCTATATGGCTTCTTAAAGCTGGCGCAGGCAAATGTGAATTTTAAAATCTGTGGTTAGTACAGCTGAGAGAGGAAAAAGTCCCAGTTCCTGCATGGGGGATTGTATCCTTAAAGGTTTGAAGAAAAGAAAAAGTCATGGAAAGTGTGGTGAGTAACGAGCTAAATGAGACCGTTGTGCGATGCTGTGGTAACGGGGATAATTCGGTGGTAATGAAAAACGCCAGTCAGCGTGGGTGCCTGGAAAATATGTCTCTCCAGATAAACATATTCTTGTTTCATGTCAGAGTTTGCTTGAGTGGTGTCTATAAATACGTACAAGAAGAGAAGATTTCTTATACCAGAGGGCTTTTGATTTCGTAGGCAAAGATTTAATGAGATTTGCTGCCTGGAAGACAAAATAAACCTGATGAAACTGGGGGAAAAAAAAATTGAAGCTATGATCACCGCTTGAAGACTTTCTGTGAGATACCCCAGTGGGATGCGCTGATTTGACGAGATACCTTTTGTGTAACCTCAGAAGAAACAATGATGTCGACTGCCCCGTGCAGGAGGGTCCCTCCCGCTTCAAAAATCGTCCGATTTTGCCGTTCCGTCGCGATCCTTTGGTCCTATAAATAACGGGGGTTTGGTGAGGCGTGGGGCGGTTTTATTTTCTGTGGACCTGGCACGATGGAGAAAGGAAACGTGACTCGGTGATGCCAGCTCTGTGGATATCTCCAATTTGGGGGTTTTGTGCAGAATCGGCCGTCGCGAGGGGGATGCTCGGCCAGATGGTGCCGCCTCAGCGAGCGGCGGGGAAGGCACATTTGCAACCTGGAGTTCAGCATCCTGCGGGGATAGATGATCATTCACCTTTCAAGTTCCTGACAACGTTCAGAATAAGCTCTGAGTCTGTAGAGTGATCGCGTTTGCAGAATCTGTTTACTTCTAGAAGCGCGTTTTATTTTTCTGTGCAAAACTTAGCGTTGGGTTGGAGCTGGGTAAAGAATGTATTTTGTAACGCTCATGATACGTAGGTCGCTGTGTAAATACCATTCTGGTCAGGAGGTGCAATGTACAGGTGGTTTTAAATGTGTCTGGAAAGTAAATTCTGGATATGCTTGGAAATGTTGGACCAGGCTGCCCAGGGCAGTGGTGGAATCGCCATCCCTGCAGGGGTTGAACAGATGTGATGAGGTTCTCAGGGACATGGGGCAGTGCCAGGGGCGGGTTAATTGTTGGACTTAACGATCTTGAGGGTCTTTTCCAACCAAAATGATTCTGTGATTAAGATGCAAGCGGTTGTGTCACTTCAAACGACGCTGGTTTTTCACTTCTCGCTGTCGTTCTGTTGCAGGCTCTATTTCTTAAGAGAAAGAAAAGAAAAAAGATACTTTTATTTATTCCCTCACCTATTTTGGCCTCTTCTTTCCCCAGTTACCCAGTGGGAGGCTCTTCCACGCCGCAGCTGTTATCTCGGATGCCATGTACATCTTTGGCGGCACAGTGGACAATAACATTCGAAGTGGAGAAATGTACAGGTTCCAGGTAATTCCCTGATAAACCCGCTCAAGCATCCGCACCAATTCCGCGTGAATCCTCCTGGCTCTGTCCCCACACGTGCCACAGTTTCTGCTTTGGCTCACGCTGAGCTCCGTGGCTTTCGTTTCACATCCTTCCTGCAGGAAACCTTTGCATTTCAGATTCAGCTGCCAAAGGTGATTGTAGATCTTTAAAATCTTTTGAGATATCTTGCCTGGACAGACGTTTTAGTAAGGCCAAGCTCTCCAGTGCCTCCTGAAGTTCTAACAGAGATTGTGACGACTTATTTTGACAGATGATTGAGAAGTCTATCAGATGGATTTGCCAGGATGTTTAACTGAAAATTGTCTGTTCCAGTCCTGTCAGCTTTGGGGTTCCTGGGTCAGAGCGTTTTGTCCCAAAGTTTTATGTTCACGCCGCCTCCCGCCCCCCAGTAACTACTGGGATTTTAAATTTTAAATTTCAAGATATTCACACCAGGTCAAATCTTCTCTACACTCAACTTTCTTTTTATTGCATGGGACCCTCAGGCAAATCCTGAGAGCAGGTGGGACTCGTAGCCACCAAATTGAGTTGTGAAGAGACCCAGTTCCTCTGCATTACCCTGGGTTGTCTTTCGTTTTCCTCACCACAGAGGGAGCCCCTGTGTGCGTTTGGTTTGCTTGTTACTTTTGTGCTTTATGTACTACGTTGAGGTCAAGTTAATTAGAAAATCCAGTGATAGCACATGTAACTACAGTGCAGTTGGATATACCCATTTGAAATTAATTCCATCTTCTGTGGGGTTTGTATTTTTTTTTTCAGTTTTCGTGTTACCCTAAATGCACTCTACATGAGGATTACGGAAGATTATGGGAAAACAGGCAGTTCAGTGACTTGGAGTTTGTTTTGGGAGAGGTGAGTAGGATTTTTTGAGGAGGTGCCAATGGGGGTGTTGCTGCATGTGTTGCATGTTTGCCGGGAAAAAGCAAATTGTCCAATTGTGCCAGAAACCCTGGGAATGAGTTTTAAGAGCAGCGGCACTGGTGAAAGTGATGTCTGTCTGGTTTAGTAAATTGCGCTAATCCAGATACGTTTATAAAGTTGCAAAGGAGGATAAACTTTTAAACTGAGAACATCTGTGGATCACTGAGATGTAACCCAAATTTATCAAAGCACAGAATATATAATTGCAATATGAAAAAGATCCTAATGATCTCTGTACTCGGAGCTCCCAACTGTCTCCTGGAAGGAGCGGGATGGTGGTTTGCGGATCCACGTATGATTCCAGGAGCTGTTTTTGATTACTGAAATACAATTGAATGAGAAAAAGCAGCACAGGGGAATGAGTCTCTAGGAATGAGAACAATTATAAAAATTTTAAAAGAACATGTTTTTCTGAAGAAAAATGTAAGAAATTCGAACTGACCTGCATTCCTTTTGCAAAAAAAAAAAAGTTATAAAACACTTTGCAGAGATCAGCTGACAGATCCTCAACGACAGATGAAGTAGATTATGAAGAACAATTGGAAACAAGCAGACTGCTGTTTTGAAAAGAGAAAATTAAACCAAAAATCGGATGGAACGATAAGAAGCAAAATCTGTGACACTGAACCTACGCAACAGCTCCCACTCAGTGAACGTAACAAAGACTTTTTCCAAATGGTGTTTGCCATTAGCCTGTAGGGAAAATAGGTGTTGAATTTCATCTGTATGTGCAAAGCAGATGCAGAGTTGCCTTTGATTCTAACTTAAAGTAAATGTATAGTAACCTGGAGTTCAGCCCAGGTTTCTATGGCTTCTGCCATCTGCCACCACCATGTGATTTGGGAATAAAAGTTTAATACGTGTTATTCCTTTGCTTTTGACAGAAGGAAGAACGAGTTCGAGGGCACACTGCAATTGTTACAGCTCGCTGCAAGTGGCTGAAAAAGAAAATCATCCAGGCAAGGGAGAGGTTGAAACAGGTGAATATTTTAGAAAAGTGATCTGATGGCAAGGTAGTGATTATTCTACCCAATTTTGGAAATCAGGTTGTTAGGGAAAAGATAATATCTGCAGACAGATGTAGGACCAGAGCAGTATCTGACGCTAAGATGCTCTTGGGCAAGTGAAATAAAGAGGATAATTAGCATTAAATATAGGCTACTGCATGTATATCAGACCAGGCGTGGAGCGTAACGTGGAGGAGCCAAAGTTAATCCGGTTATCTGGATTTCGCGGTGTGGTTCTTGGGAGCTCTCGTAGCTGTCTGAGTTCTAATCTTGCGGAATACCCCTGGGGAGGTGTGTGTACCCCCCTCTGAGGAGGCTGAAAGCTGCGTGTCCTGGGGGATGGTCTGCAAGGTAAAACAGATTAGAGGGAAGGCAGCGTTAAGGTTTTGAGGCTGGCTCGGGGCCCTTTCCCTTAGTATTTCCTGATTTGTTTTCCAGAGTTGAAGGTCTGGTGCCAGTGGTTCGTTGTCTATTAATTTTAACTGCTTACAGCTTTTCAGCAGCGACGGCTTTATTGCTGTCGAGGAGGTGGTAGCACACAACCTGCAGTAAGACATACAGATGCCTCATTACTCCTTAGTTAATTACTTTGCCACCCCCCAGCACTCCGTCTTCACTGGGAAAGGCTGTCCAAGTGAAACTTGAAGGTAGGAGAGTGGCCTGAAATACTTCTGTGAGTACCAGAGTGACTTAAAATACTTGTGTGCAGCACTTTGAGCTCCGACTTTGCAAGGCAGGGCTCTGCGGATCCTGCTCCTTTTCCAAGGAGAGATGCTGTTCCTGCTGAGGGCAGAAATGTGAGCCGAGTGGAATCCATTCCTCCCTTTCTCTGAGCTCCTGCTTTTGAGCTTTGTCCAGCAGATCACGTTTGTTCTGATCCATGTTTGCCACAGGATGTGGAGCAGTCAGTCTAAGCGATACGAATTCTTTATTATCTTGAAGATAGCGAGAACTTGGGTCTTGAAGATTATGCAGTAAACTGAGAAGGATCTTTCCTCTGGTTTAATAGTAACGAGCGTGAGCTGAACACAGCCTCGTTGCCGTGTCTGAGTATTTTTTTCTGTCTCAGAAATCGAAGCAAGATATTGAAGACGAGGGACACGCGGCGTGTCAGAAGGATGGGATTGGGGGGAACGTCAAGTTGTGCCGCCTGCAGCCGCTGCTGGAGGTGCCCATCCGAGAGGCCGAGGCACAGCCCTTCGAGGTGCTCATGCAGTTTCTGTACACAGATAAAATAAAATACCCTCGCAAAGGTAGGACAGTAGGAGAAAAAAAAGTACTAGCGACATTTATTTTGATACAGAGCAGGATCGAGCATTTGCAGGTGATCGATTGCACTTGATTACTTACCTGAGATTAAAAAATTAGCAGATTTCTGTCAATGTATACGAACAGTGCTTTGGTGTTTTGTAATTTTTTTCAAACATCAAGGGAAAACAGGTTCTCGATCTTTCCAAAAGGTGTAAGAAAAACCCCACAAACAACAATTTCATGGTATTTTGAAAACCACAGCAGCCTGCCTGGAAGGAGGGTCCCCCTGCCCCTCTGCTTGTCTGTTTTTAGAGGTTTCGCTTTCTTTTGTGGGTTTTACAAAATTGTGATCCAGATCGTCACAAAGTCTTTGTCCAGATTTTGGGGTGGCTCTTTCATGCCTCAGTTTTGAAACTCCGTTTTTAGTATCAGCTCAGATTTTGTCCGACCAGCAATGGAATTTTTTTCTCCATAAAAATGCTCCAATCCCTGCCCGTTCTACCATTCCGACTGCTCGAGTTGATGTAAAAAAAAATACTATGAGAAAAGTTTCTCTTTTTGTTCTGTAAGCTCCCCAGCATCCTTCTCTCTTGTAATTTCAGGTCATGTGCAGGATGTGTTACTTATTATGGATGTATACAAACTAGCCTTAAACTTCAAGCTCTCTCGACTGGAACAGCTCTGCCTTCAATACATCGAAGCATCTGTAGATCTGCAGAATGTGCTCATTGTGTGTGAAAACGCTAACAAGCTTCAGCTGGACCAGCTGAAGGTAATCACGTTTTGCATACAAAGTAAATGATAAGAATTTTTTTTAAATAAAATTGATGTCATTAATGTGTTGCAGAAGCTATCGGCTATCAGCTTTTGCAAATTCAGCCCTTTCCTACAATTACAGCTGCTTGAGTTGTGTCAGAGTGGATTGTCCTGAAGTTGCTCATGAATATTATGTAGGTTTTTTTCAAGAAGTGCTTGATGTTTTTGCATATCTGCCCTGCAGGATGTAAAGGGCAGAGTGACTTTGTCTCCCGCAGTTCACTCTCACCGCAGCAAGATGGAATTCGTGCATTTTTTGGTCCCGCTGTTTTAAACAGAAACTTCTAATGGGTTCTTTCACCTGTTCTGCTGAAAGATTAAATTCTGTTCTCATGCTTTTGATCTGAAAAACACTCTGCTGAAAAACAAAACGTGTCTGCGATTCTTCATCTCTCTCTAGTGGGACAAGGGCTTTCAGGCATTTGGACAGCAGTAATAATTTTTTGGGGTGAATTTTCTACTCACCTTATGGTGAGCTGCTATTGATTATATTCTTTGCCTATGCAAATGTTCTGAGGGAAAAGCCTTGGCTCCCACTGGTGAATGAAGTGCCAGTTTTTGTTCTTTTAAGTGTTTGGCATTAGGTCTGGTTCGTTTGTCACCTTTCCACCATCCTGGGTTTTCTGGCAAGTTTGTCGTACAAGCACCTACAAAAGCTCTTTGAGACTGTTCGCAGCCTTTACAGAAAAGGTTACGGCAAAATCCACACAAGGAAACCCTGCAAGTTATTTGTACCCTTAATGGATAGTGTTGAGTCTCTTCATCCTTCTAAATTAACTTTAGTATCTAATTGTATGAAGAATTGTTATGAAATAGCAACCAATCTTAGTTAACTCCATGAGGTTTCCAGCGTCTCCTGAGATTCCTATTTTAGAAAGCTTCAGAGCAGCTGGATGGGAGAAAATTAGTATTTTCCTTGTTATTATTTCTTAGTCCGTTTTTTTTTCTAGATGCTTAGAATTGTCCTGAATTTCCCATTCAAGTAGGAGCCTAAACAGTCACTTAGTGAGGAGATCGTTGTTTGATAGTGGCAGCTGCAGGATGAGGGTTGTAGGAAAAGCATGGCTGATTACATATGGAACAAGGTAACACTTACATGATGCGGTAGGATAAATTATGCAGTAAACCATAAATTTTTATTAATATTGTGATTTTTATTTTTTATTTTAAGGAACATTGCCTGAACTTTGTGGTGAAGGAATCCCATTTTAATCAAGTGATAATGATGAAGGAGTTTGAGCATCTTTCTTCATCCCTCATAGTGGAGATAGTGCGGAGAAAGCAGCAGCCTCCTGTTCGAACGCATTCCGATCAGCCGCTTGACATTGGTAACTTTTCTGCTTTATAAAGTAGTCGGTTGTGCTGGTTTTGCTTTACTAGTGGTTTGTTTAGTCTAAAGCAGCCTAGGAAGCAGAGCACCGGTTCTCCGGTTGGTATAACTGCGCTTAGGCTGTTTCCCAGACTAAGACAGGACACGCTGGTTATTTTTCCATTATCCCATCAAAATCCATGAAAGATCATCTTAAATATAGACATGTTTTTGCAATAAAAGATCCTGGTTCTGTTGAGAGAGGGAAGAGGCAGGAGGAACAGAAGGGTATAAAGAACGATTCAAAGAAAAGGCAGCAGACCTGCAGTTTGAGTGGACTAGATAACCAAGGTAACAAAGCTGAGTTTTCACCGAGGATGGAGCAGGAGTAGGGAAGATCTTGTGAGTAAGCCAGTGCTGATAAGGTAGAGCTTACTGGGAGAGGGAGAGAGATAAGCATGGAAAAATTAACCAAGAAAAAGAAAAGTTAACAGAAAGAAAGGAAGAGGAGGTAGGGAGAAGACTTTAAGAAGATAAATAACGTGTACTAATGGTCAAACCTTTAGTTTCTGTGGTCGTGCTGGAAGAAGAACATTTGATTTACAATTTTAATACGGAATTCATCAAAGACTGATTTGGGACTAGTCTTATGCAAGACTTTACTATCCTGACACACAAAAATCAGAATGTAATAATGAAATTTGCCGAGGCCACCAAGTTCAGAAGCATCCAGTGTTTCTTTGGAATACTGCACAAAAAGAATTGGGGGCTAGAGAGAAAGATGGGGAGGCCAGGCCTGGAAGGTCAAGCAGAAAGCCCTTGGCTGGTGTGTGTCCCTGGGAGAGGTGCAGTGGTGGGCAGATGGCTTAACCAGCTTCTGTGCCTCCAGCTGGAACGGTGGGAGAGACCCGAACAGCCAAAAACCGAAAATACCAGCGAGTTTGGATCAGATTTGAATTTGCTGTATCTCTCAGCTATTGTGTATTTTCAAAGGTTAATTAAAATGTGGGATAAAAGAAACTTTTTGTGGAGAATTTGAGGAAAGCTTTTCCACTTAGAGACAACATTTAATGTTCTTGGTGGATGGAAAAAATGAAGAGTGGGGAAAATTCGCATTTTTCTCTATAGAGAACACCTTTCGGGGTGGGCACGGCCGGTGTTTGCTGCCAGCGGTCGGACAGCGGGTTCGTTTCAGCTGGCGATGGATCGCGATGGGGAAGGACGAAGCTCATTTTGCTCCAAGATCTGAGGAAGGATTTGCCTCCTGCTCACCCTCAACGTCCCAAAGGACAGAGGGGCTGGAGCTACCACTTGGCCATGGATTAGTTTGATTGATGATTAGTCAGATACCGCCCAGAACTGTCATGTCTTTAACTGTTTCTCTCCCTTGGCTTTCAGGAACGTCTTTAATTCAGGACATGAAGGCATACCTAGAAGGAGCTGGGACTGAATTCTGTGATATCATCCTTCTCCTAGACGGCCACCCATGGCCAGCACATAAAGCCATCCTAGCTGCCCGCTCCAGGTGTGTCACTGCTCACTAAAACTGTACCCAAGATTGTGAAATTCAGTGCTGTGCAGTCTGTGGGTCAACTTGCTTTTTTTAGAAGTCAGGGAGGAACTTTATATCCACATAAAGTGTAAGATGCAGCTTTGTGCAATGAGTGTAATAAGCCTTTAAGTGATTATTCTTGTTTTTATTTTCAATTTGATACCCAGCAGGGAAAGATAGGAGGAAATTAAAACTGTAGAGCTTCTCTAGAGGATGTATAAGTAGCTGCAATGCAAGAAAAAGAATCTGTAAAACCACAGGAAGGGAGAAACGTAAAGCATAAGGCAGTTTCAGTGAAGTGGAAAGCAACAGAAAGAATCTTCTGCTGGTGAACACCCATTTTGAATCATGCAAAACTTGAGTCTTTTTCTCACTTGCTGATATTTAAGACAGGGTATGAATAAGCATAACAAAAATGGTGCATAACAGAGACTAGTACTTGGTGCAGAGACAAGTATAATAGTTCACCCATCTGAAGATGGGAACTATTCTGCATCCTCAGTATGTGGATAAAGTGGGTTTGTCCCTCACTTGTGTGCTCTGTGTACTTGCACCTTTATGTTCTGCAAGGCATTGCGTTCACAGAAATTTCTTTCAAATATTGTCACAATTTTTTTTTTCCAGTCCCAGTAATAATATTCAGTATTAGTTACTGTGGTATTTTACCAGAAGCGTTTCACAGCTCTTAAAACAACCCTGCATGATTGGCAGCCTGTAGATAGCAAGGAAATTCGTAATGCTTTAAGCTCTGTACTGGGTCTTATGCAAATTAGAGAAAAATCAAAGCACCATGTGTCCTAATTTTCAAGAAACAGAGACAAATTTCAGGTAGTGCTGATGGAAATTATGGGGATTATATTTGGAGTTCTCTCACAGGCAGACATACACGAAACAACAATTTAGCAGTGTTTTTGCTGAGGTTGTCACCTGAATTTGCTGCTTTGGAAGCTGCAGTGCTTAAGAGCAGCCTCAGAACAACTCTGGGTTAAACCATCTGCCTGCAGAATGTCTCACAGCGGTTTTCTTTCTTTTACCAGTTACTTTGAAGCCATGTTCCGCTCCTTCATGCCAGAAGATGGACAAGTGAATATTTCTATAGGCGAAATGGTTCCCAGCAAGCAAGCGTTTGAATCTATGCTTAGATACATCTACTATGGAGAGGTGAACATGCCTCCTGAAGACTCCCTGTATCCTTAGATATGAAGTAACTGAAGAATAACCAGCTCAGAGGGTTATTAGTCAGGGTTGCATTAACAGACACAGCACTTGAACCTCCATCGTGGCATTTGTGTTTTCAGTAAGTGCTGTTAGCTTTGCTTTACGGTTTTATTTTTCCTTAATGAGATTAACAGCTACCTCTTTGCTGCACCTTACTATTACGGCTTCTCCAATAACAGACTGCAAGCCTATTGCAAGCAGAATCTGGAAATGAATGTCACGGTGGAGAACGTGCTCCAGGTATGTCCCCAGGGGGCTTTGATTAGTCGCTTGCCATAGATACAGAAAAGACAAAGGGTCTAATCAAGTGGGCCTGGGATTTATTATTTTTTCAAGAAGAATTCTTACTTGAAGCTCTAGACTATTAAGGTGTGTAACTTTTAAGGTAAAGCCACAGCGGATTTGTGTAGGGAGGTGTTTGAATGCAGTGAATTAGGGTCGTGTTTGTCTAAGAGTGCATGTAAAATGTAAAAATATCAGAATACCGTGTAGGACTATAGGCAGTTTGTCCTACACTGTGCCTATCTGCAGCCAGTCCGCTCCTGCAGGCGACTCTCACGTCCAACCGCGCTACTGGGCCCCTGCTCCAGTATCATCATTTGGTACATTTAGTCCTCAAATCACTGCAGTTCCATCGCGTCCCTCGGGGCTTTGGTAGCCCAGGGCCAGGTCCAGCGAGTCCCTTCCAAGGTGACACCCGCTGCGATGGCACAAACCTCCTCACGCCAGCGGCCTCGCGTGGGTAACGCGGCCTTCTCGGCTCCGTCCTTACCTGCTCTTTGTGCCACTGTGTTCATGTGCAGCAAATATTCCTCATCCCCCCCGCAGACCAGTGTTTCTAAAGCGCTTTTTCAGATGTAGCAAGTGCCGAGCCACTCAACTCCAAACCCTTTTTTCCATAGACATTCGTACCAGGGCAAACCGTGATGTGCGGGTGACGTTGGTCTTGTTTTATCAGTGATGCTGACAGGAGCTGGCAATGACGATTAAGCTAACAAAAAATATTCTGTGATAAGAAAGCCCACAAAGCCGACCAGGCAGGCAGATCGAACCCACTGCAGCATGAGGAGAATCCATTCCAGCATTAAATGCTTTTGGCTCTTGCCCGTGCCCATCTCTCTGGGCCACTTCAGGGACCTGGCTCTGCAGTTTCCTACTCTTGAGGATTCCACACATTTTAAATCCAAAGCTCATTTTTGAATAGTTCAGATAAGATTCAGGTTTGTAATGAAGATGAGACGTTTCCCTAGCTCAGGAATTGCCTCCTCTGAGGCAGAACAGTGTTTTTTGCTCACATCGTTGCTTTTGCTTTAGATTTTGGAAGCGGCTGACAAGACGCAGGCCCTGGACATGAAGAGACACTGCCTGCACATCATTGTGCACCAGTTCATCAAGGTTGGTTCCAGCTTTTCTGGGGTTTTTGGGAGCTGCTGTCCTCTGTCGCTGCATTGGTTAAAGACACCTTAATACAGGAATCCGTTTCATTCTTGTGAGATGGCTGAGAGCCGGCTGCGTATCGCTGGCACTCACAGGTCCGCTAGGCACACCTGTCACACTAAAAATAGTAAAAAAAGTACTAGAAAAGCCTGGTCTGGAAACGTGAAGACCGTCCAAAGCAGAAGTTACCCACAATTGCTTCCGTTTCCACTTGTTCCAGCTGTTCATTTTGTGCCGTGCCATCGCTGGGTTCTCATGTGTGTAGCAAGATGATAAGTTTGTTGTGTATCAAGGGCACGAATCTCTCCCTAGCAGTTACGAGTGTGCTGTTCGTATTTCTCTTGAGTTATTCTCTGTCATGGATGTTTTATTATCATGTGCTCAAGAGGCAAATTACCTTTTCCTAGCTGGGCTTTCTGTAGCTTCCGTGTTTTGATACATGAGATGATGCATTCGTGACAGGAAAGGTCAAGAGCCTGATGTGCTGATATTCCTGTCCTCACTCGAGAGAATAAGGGAATTGTCATCGCGTTGTTCCATGAGATACGATCCCTCCACGAGAGTTTCCCAGCATGTCACCACTTCATTGCACAACGTACTAGCATTGTTGAAATCGGTAGATAAATCATAGGAATTGGGATTTCTGGATGCCCCACACTTATTGATAATAACTCCCTCGTCAGTATTCAAGTAGCTCGGTCTCGTTTATATATTTAAACTCGCAATCCTCCCGCCATTGGCTGTGGGGAAGGAGAGCAGTGCTGGGTCCAGTTTGTACCCTACATTGCCCACATGTAAAGCTTTTTATGTTCAGAAATAACTGAAAATGCATAAAGAGCTTGGAGAGCGGAGGCAGCGCCCAGGACGCCAACAGGGTGACCAGGGGGTTGGGACATCCTCTGGGTTTGGGGTCAATGTGTTACAGTCCCCGAGAGCTGGAATCCCACGGTCTCCACTTCCCAGTGGAGGCCACAGGACGACAAGCGTGTTGGCGCGATTCAAACGTCGCGACGTGTCAGAAAACGAGATTTGAGCTGAAGGGCATTACTCAGTTGTCCCCCGCTAACCAGGATATGTGGAAATGTTTTCTGTTTGAACCGTTGACTGTTTAGAACAGTTCTCATCAAAATGTGGCTGGAAGACTGTCAAGCAGATGTGCACGAAGAGATCTTAATGACGCGATGTTTTTCTTTGGCCCGAGAGGCTTCAGCGTGTGATTTTTGGCCCGGCGCGGGGTGACCGCGTGGCTGGGCTCAAATTTGTGCTGTGGGGTGACGTTCTACCTGCGCCAGCCCAGGGGTCATCACGGCTTAGGCAGGCGGGGTCTATGGCCACTGGGATCTCCTGTTCTTCCAGCCTGATTAACGCTGCTCTCGGTTTGGGCTGCGAAGGACTTTTCCCCGCAGTAAGAGCGCTGGTTGAAGAGCTGCTCCCAGAGGTTTGCTGGCTTGGGCGATGTGGTTTTAGGCTCTTGTGTGTCAGCGTTGTGCAAAAGCCCTAATAAAGCTGCTGTTCTGAAGTGTTTGTACGGATGCCCAATCTGTTCCTCTGCAGAGCATCCCCCGGGGTAGGATCCCACCAGGTTCTCTTTCCCTCCCCGTCCTCGTAGACCCTTATTTTGGGGATATTACATCAAGCACGTGTCCAGAGCCATTTATTTCCTTCCTTCGTTCCAAAAGATGCTCGAGAAATCTTTATTCTTTATCACAGTTGAGCTTCTTAGAGTGAGGGAGATACCTTTTCGTAGATCTGTTAATACAGGTGGGATAAACGGACAGACTTTGAGGCAGAGTCTGCCCTCCAGGCTGGGCACGGATGTTAATAACTCTAGAAAGAGGGATTACTGGCTCATTTCTGTGAGGTTGGAGAGGAGGAAGGAACGTGTAGAGCTCCTTTTTGGTAACAGTTGAGTTTCTGACCAGCCTAAGTGTGAAAAGTCTGTTGTAGCTTCTCACACACCTGACGTGGTGAGGGTTTTTGTTGTGCTCCCATTACCGTCATCACCGGCAAAACCAGCGTGGGCGCCGAGCACGACCTCAGAAACAAAGAGATCGGGTCCGGTGTCACGTCCTCAGCAGAATCACACACACCGGCTTCAAAGGCCAGGGCCGTGCTGGTGCCCAACGTTGCTTTTTTAGGAGAGTGCTTAGTTGGCACCATTAGCGGTAGAGTTGTCAATATAACCAGTAATTACACTCCCGTAATTACCGCAGCGGTGCTGGGGTCAGCGTTTCTGCTGCTCTGCATCCCCACCCCACCACGCAGAGTCTGAAATGCGTTATAAGCACAGGAGGTCAGGGCCGGAGCCCCTGGGCCGCTCTCGCTGTACGTGCCCGTTTCCGAGGGCTGGTTGGGGTACAGCCTGATACATCAGCCGTGATTTGGGGAGGGTTTTAATTTCTTTCTGTTTTTTCTGTTCTGTTTTTCTTTTCCTTGAAGGTCTCCAAGTTGCCACATCTCCGCTCCCTCAGCCAGCTGCTCCTTGTTGACATCATAGAGTCGTTAGCAAAGCACATTTCAGACAAGCAGTGCGCAGAGCTGGGCTCAGACATATGACGCGCTCCGGTAATCGAACTTGTCATTTGTTCCTTAAAAAAAAACTAGCACTTTACGGCTGACTCTCTGTTTTACCATTCCATACTGAGCTGCTCGGTGTCTACACAATTTAGCAGGTGGCCAAGAGGAGCATGGACACAACTTGACTTGCCCTCCCGTGGATTTGCACCTTTGTGGAGAAGGGTTTGGTCTCTGTTATGCAAGTATAAAAGCGAAACGATTACAGGAATGAATTTATTCCACGTGGTTTGGGAAGTGACCAAGTTCAGAATTGAGCCCATTATTACTGTTATACTGTAAAATAAAGCAGGCATGACTAAGAGAGTCATTAATACTTTGAAACAAAATACGTAAAGAATACTATCTAAAGAACGTGAGCTGACGCAGCCAAGGGCTCTAAGTCAGGTATAACGAAACTGGAAACAGCGAGCGTGGTGATCGCAGTGGGGCTGAGCGTTGGACCAGAATGTGGTGACTTCCCCGAGACTCTGCATGGCGTGGATTAAAAGATAAACCCTTTTGCAGCTGCCCGGATTGGCGGCTGCGGGAAGCGCAGCCCCGCGCTCTGCGGCACGCCAGACCAGATTACAGCGGTTCTTTCTGGCCCTCGTATCCATTAATCCTGTCTCGCTAAGCCTTTCTAAATCCATTTATTAATAAAGAGTTAACATCTTCTCTTGGCATTTCATGATTGACTTGGCTTTCATTTTGGAAGAAATTAAAGCAAAAAGAGCTCCGAGCTTGATGAAGGTCACTTTGTTAAAAATAAGCGTGCTACATCTTGTTACTAATTTAGCGCTGAAGCGTCTCCGTTAGTCGTCGCCTTTGCAGGAAGGTGAATGAGCTGCTGTTCCCGCTTGTGCTGGATGCTCCCGCACGCAGAGGGAGATGAGCTTCACCCCCCTGGCTGCGGAACACGTGGGAGCGCAGGAGATGGAGTGGCACAGGAGCTCGGAATCAAAGCCTCGTCCCGCCAGCAGCTGCAGTGGTTTGCAGAGGTGGAGCAGCCGGCAGCGCTGCCCTGGTGCTGCTCCCAGCTCGGCTTTAGGACTGGGGAGAGCTGCCTTGGGTTGGGGAAGATCCCACCAGCGAAGCGCAGCTGCCCTGTGCTGCCACCCCTGGCCATGAACCAGCAGCAGGAGAAGCCACCAGCCTCCTGGAGGGACCTGCAGGTCCCCTCAGGCTGCCATGGGGCACTGGGAGCAGGGAAAGCACAAAAATGAGAAAAAATTACAAATTTTAATAAGGAAACGTCTGCAGTGATGGAGAAAGGGCTGAGGCCCTGCCCGAGGGAAAGCTGCACTAGTTCTCTGTCACCTCCAAGCCCAGGATCTTCTTGACGTAGTTCTGGACGTTGATGTGGAGCTGGGGGGCTGTAGCGGAGAAGGTCTCCATGGCCAGGGCCCGGGCGGCCTCCGGCCCGGCCCACATGGCGCGGTACAGCGGCAGCGTGTATTTCTGCTTCCCCTGCGGACACAGAGGGGGTCACATCCCAACCTCGTCCCCAGGAGCCCCACACACCCCCCAGACCCAGCACCTCCAGCATCACCCACTCCTGCCCATGAGAGAGCACAGAGGAACGGGGCAGGGCGGAAAATTCTGCCGCGGGCAGCCCTTGACACTGTGGCACCTGGAGAGGGGAGAAGACCTTGACCTTGGAATAGGAGTGAGCCCATGGGAAGCTCTTGAACATCAAAAGGCCAAGTGCAAGGTCCTGCACCTGGGTTGGGGCAACCCCTGGTATCAGTTCAGGCTGGGGATGGAGGGATGGAGAGCAGCCCCAGAAGAAGGACTTGGGGTGCTGGGGATGAGAGATTGGCCATGACCCGGCCATGTGAGCTCACAGCCCAGATCAGTC
>VWYH01004025.1:320767-357569 GCA_013399365.1 Pampusana beccarii | reverse complement strand
CAAGCCGCCGCCCGCCGGCAAGCCCAGCCGCATCCCCCGCGGGCCCTACGCCGAGGTGAAGCCCCTCAGCAAGGCCCCCGAGGCGGGCGGCGGCGGCGGCGGGGGCGGCAAGTGCGACGACGAGCTGCTGGGCGGGAAGGGGCCGGCGGTGGCGGCGGGCGCGGAGGAGAAGCCCTACCTGAAGGTGGACCCCGAGCTGGTGGTGACGGTGCTGGGAGACCTGGAGCAGCTGCTCTTCAGCCAGATGTTGGGTGAGTGTGGCCATGGCGCCATCCAGCCTTGCTGTCGGGGATGGGGACATGGCGGGAGTCCGGCTGTCTGGGGTGTGGGGGCTTCGGACACCCCTGGGGGGACGTGCTGGAGGCAGTGTGGGTGTCCCCTGCCGAGAGGGAAGGCGAAGGGATGCCAAGGGTGAAGGCGAAGGGATGCCAAGGGTGAAGGCGAAGGGATGCCGACGGGGAAGGAGAAGCGACGCAGATGGGGATGGTGCCATCAGCCAGCCCAAGGGCCGGCGTGCAGCCTCCTCTCGCCCTGGCTCCAGGCTCCTCATGAGCAGGAATGGCAGGTGACAGTCGAGTTCGTCCTCCCCCACGTGTCTTCTCGGTCACCCCGGTCTCTACACCCCACCAAAGATGATGGGGGTTGCCCGGCCGGGTGCTGTGGCCGCCCTTCACCATCGGGGTCCCTCGCCTCGGGGTTGACCTTGGCTGCTCTTGCTGAGGGGCAGCTGGTCGAGGTGCTGTGCGTGGGATCCATGAGCTGCTTGTGCTTTGGGCAGGAGGCTTCAAATGCCGAGCTCCTCCAAGGTCTTGGGCTCTAGCTGAAGAGGCTCCTCCAAGGATGCTGCTGCGGGGTTTGTGTGAGCGGGTTTCATCCTGTGCCCGCCGGCGTCTTGTTATCCCGGCGGGTTCGGTCCTCGAGTCTGTGCGGTCAAGAGCCCATTGTGTGCATTGTGGATTTGCATCAGAGCATCAAGTGCTGGCCCCTGGCGCCAGCCGTGCCTCTGATCTCGGGCCCCGCTGTCTCCCTTGTGGAACGTGGGTCTCGGTGCAGCGTGCCCAGCCCTTGTGTTTCCCTCGTGGCCGCGTGCTGATCTCCAGGAAACCGCGGAGCCCCGGGAGCCTCTGCTGACACCCGCTCTCCCCTGCATCCCAACCGGCAGCGCTCGCGGGCTCAGCTGGGCGAGGGCTGTGTGGGGCTTGTGGCTCCAAAGACCTCTGTTTGGTCTGTTTGGTGGGAGAAGGTGGCAAATGAGCTCTGCACGGTGTTCGCGGTGCCTGAGCTAGCTGGGTTTAAAGCCTGGTGGTTGCTTGCAGCAGGAGCAGCTGTACAGATAGGGCTGGGAGCCTTGGTGTGTCCTGTCCCTTCAGGATCCCTGCCTGGGACCCCCTTTTGGGTGGCTGGGGGCTTCTGCAGCGCTTGGAAACCTGGCTTGAGGTGCCTTCTCCCAGCTGTGTGTCTGCTGGACAGAAAGGGGAGAGATTTGCCCCAGCTGGGGGCTGTGGGGGATGTTTGGAGAGGTGGAGCGAGCTGGGGTGCGTGCCAAAGTCAGGGTCCGGTAAAGCCGTGCTTGCTGAGGCTGGTTCCCCGCTGCACACCCTGCTGTTCCAGGAGCCTTCGGGGCCTCACAGCCCCTGGTCCGGTGCAGGGCTCTGGCACAACGTGCACACAGGCTCGGAGCCACCCAGAGGGCCCTTGGCCCTCAGCCGTGCAGTGGTGTGTGTGCCCTGCCCCGTCCCCTCCCTGGCTGGGGCATCCCGGGCTGGCTGGGGCTGCGCAAGCAGCTTGTGGAAAGCCACAGGGTGAGCTCGAGGCGTGGGCAGGCAGAGCATGAGGATGAGCAGGCTGGACACGCGGGGCCGGCCTCGCAGTGGGGTGCGTGGGGGCTCAGGCTGCCCTGTGGTCGCACAGCTGGGCTCATGGGCATCCATCCTCAGCCCCAGTGCAGGGGTAACACCAGGTGCTGTGGGTAAAGGGCGGGATTGCAGGAGGATTGGTCACTCGTGGGACTAACAGACCCACTGGTGTTCGTATGTCTGTGGGGACTTCGGTGTCCCCTGTGACGCTCTGCTCATAGATGGGGGTTTCCTCAGCACCCCCGAGGGAAATTCTTGCAGCTTCCCCGAGGGTGCAGGACTGGCCCACGTGGGAGTGACTGCTGGTTTGTGGCAGTTGCTGGAGTACCGGAGATCCCGCCTGCGGGACGGGGACCTGTGCCCATATTGAGGAAGACCACGGCTTGCAGAAGTGCCCCCAACCCCTGCTTTGGTTTCTGCCTGCATCAGGGCCTGCTTTGGGGCTGCAGGGCTGACCTTGACCTTGGGAGGTGCTGAGTTCCCTATGGACTGTGCTTACCATCAGAAGGCTTGATCAGCTGGCCCATGAGGGCCAAACTCTGCTGGATTTGTCCTCTGAACCCCCTTGTTCTGTGTATTTGCTGAAATAGATAATTTTCCGATATGCACGGACCGCTGGGCTTCCTGCAGTGGGGACCGAGGGCCGCGTTGGGACAATGCCTGGGGTGGACAGGGCAGGAGCTCAGCTCCGGTGGAATGTGTCTTTCCTTCCATGGAGCTGCATTTCTGCTTCACCAAGCCAGCCGTGACCTGGCATGTCCGTGACAGCCCGTGTGGTGGGGATGCCGACGGGAGCTTGGGGATGTGCAAAGAGGGAGCAGTGTGACTGTGGTGGTGACTGCTCCATCACTTTGTGTGTGCCGGCAGCAGAACCACGGCTGGACCGCGCTGAGCTTCTGGTCCTGACCCCTTTGCTTGTCGCCTGGTGCGATCCAGGCAGATGAAACCTTCTCCAGAGTGACAGTGCCTTCCACAGCCTCGCTCCTCAAGGTTGTGCCCATGGTGGGGACAGACCCAGATGGGATGGGATCGCACTTGCTCAGGAGAGTGGGCTTCAGGTAGGCTGGTGAGTGGGGCAGCAGAGGGGCTTTCTTCGCCTGCTGCAGGGGATGCTCGGGAGGGAGGGATGGTTCCTCTGCCATTTTCATGGATCCCTTTGTCAAGGGCACCATCAGCCTGAGCTGTTTTGCCGTGTCTTGTGGGGGACACCCCATCCAGAGTGGCAGGAGAAGACCCACAAGCTTGGTGTGTGCTGGGAAGAGCGAGCTGGGAGCGTCTGCGGTTCTCCTTGTCCTCGAAGTGCTGAGCTGGGTGAGAAGCCAGTGCTGGCTCTGCCTGACCCGAGCTCCCGGCTGCACCGCCACACGAGGCCTTGCAGAGCCCTTGTGCATCTCTGGTCCCCACATCTGGGCACTCATCTCCGCCTACCAGCAGCACACCCAAGCCTCTGCTGGCCAAAAATAGGGTTTATTTAGTAGTGGCCAGATGTTACCTCTCATTCGCTTGCTGCCGCTGTGTCATCCGTTTGATGGCACCGAAGCCTTTGTAGGGCCGCTGGAGATGTAACCACGTTTAAAGAGAGCAGCCTGCGCGAGATGGGAGAGGTCACTGGGACGCAGCAACCACATGTGCTTTGTAGAGGCTATTTCCGTCGCCCAAATTACACACTTCACGTCAACCGAAGACCGAGGCTTCTCATCAAAGCTGAGGTTGCTAATTACACCAGTGCCCGGCCAGGGCATGGAGGGTGCGCGGCCAGCGTGCTGCGCAAGCTTGCTGTGCAAAGCTCACCCTGCCCACCTCCACCTGCAGCGGACACGAGTGTGCAGGTGCCGAGGTGCACACGGGCTGCGTGCGGGTTCGTTAGCACCGGGGAGCGGTGCCCGGCGTGATCGCAGCTCTTACCTACGGTCCCCAGAGCGCCTCTGCCATCCTGCAGCTACTTTCTGCAGCCATTTGCTCGGCCATCTCTTGCTGGATGTGGTGCCTCTTAAGTGGCTGCTAATGGGCATAAGCGAACGAGCAGCGAGTGTTGTGTGGGCCGGAGCCCGGGCGGACACGTGTGATCCCGGGGGGACGGTGTTCCCCGAAATGCTCGCTGCAGGGGCCTCTGCAGCCCTGCCAAAGGCCGCAGGTGCAACCATAACCCATCTCAGCCCTTGGGCGCAGCGGGTGGCAATGCCACCATCCCTGAGCAGCACAGCACAGGGCGCTGGTACCCGCAGATGGGCTCCTGGAAGGGATGGAGCTTCACGTCTCGTCTGCGGGCAGGTTAGAAAGAAACCACAGCGGGGGAAAGAGGCTTGGCTGGTGTCTGACACATCCCATGTGAGCGCGTTCCCAGCTCTGGTGGAGACGGTGTCACCAAGGAGATCCCCTCCTGAGGACCTTCTCTCCTGGCCAGGCACACGGAATGGGATTAAAAGGAGCATCTCTGCCCCGTGGCGTTCCTGGCTGTTTAATTAAGCGCTAACGGGCCGGTTGCAGCGCTGGGCAGCAATCACCGGGCTTCCTGGCAGGAGAGCGTAAGGAGGTCAGAGACCAAGTAGCTCTTTGCAGCGAGGGGAGCGGGTTATTGCCTCGTAAAGCGATGCAACTGTCCCCATGTCACTGTCACGCTAAGGTTATTCCTCTCTTAAGGCCCCTGTGTGATGGTGCCTGTGTGATGAGGTTGTTGGGGGGGGGATTTATTTCTTTCTGGCTGCAGAGCTGGGGTAGGGGTGAGGAAAAGGGGAGAGGTCCCTGGTCATGTTGCTGCTTCCAGCCTGTTCCTGGGAACTGAGAGTGATATTTCTCCTTTCTCTTGCTGAGGTGACTGCGGTGAGTGGGGAGAAGGTCTGGAAATGTGATCCGAGAGCCCCAGGGCTTTCTGCTGAAGCTCTTTGGGATGGGCCATGTTCCCGCTGCTGATGGCGGTGCAAAAAAAGTGCTTAAAAAAATTAAATCCGAATTTGTGTTTCAAAGTTTCCCATGGAAAAGAATCAGAGCAAACACTGGAAGACAAAATTATTTGGGGTTGCACTACTGAAATAAATTCCTCCCCTAAAGAGCCTGAAAACTGCCATTCAAATGGGGCGTTCCCCCAAATCCAACATTTGTCCATTGAGGAAATACGTAAATGAATGCAAAATTCTCTGGGATTCTGGAAATGCTGTTTGGGATCTGCTGGTGGGATGTGACCACAGCGGGGCCTGGGCGATGTCCCCTCAGAGCAGCTGTTGGGGGCCACTGGGGTGGTTTGTTTGAGAAGAAGCGAACCCTTGGGTCCTACCGGGTCCAGGTGACTTGTGAGCAATGTGCTTCCAGCTTGGGTGGCACTGGGGGAACTGGTGGCGGCTCAGGGTCCTTCTGGAGCATCCCTTCCTGATGGCCCGTGTCCCCAGCTTTGCATCTTTGGCTTCTCATGCTGTGGCACGTGTCTGTGTGCCCACAGCCCTTTACTGGCAGCAGTCCCCTGTTACATCCTGTGGGTTACCAGCTCATTCCCTTCGTGTGCAACATCTTATGGTGCCGAACACCAACGTCCCCTGTTCCTCGCTGCCCACGGTCACTCGAGCATCCGAGGACAGCGCTTGGCTGGTGCTTGTGCCCGCTGCTCGAGGAGGATTCGTTCCAGCTTGGTGCGCAGCCAGAGCCTGTACCCTGTCACCTGTGAGTGTGTCACCTGTGAGTGTGTCACCTGTGAGTGACACCAGCCTCCTGTGCCAGCCTAGTTGCCATGGCCAGCGTGTGCCTCCCGGCTGAGCCGCGGGCCTGCCCCGGGGACCAGGAGGTTTCCTGTGTCAGCTCACGCCTGGCTCTGCGATGTCCAGCAGACCTGGTGACACATCCTCTGAATTTGTCACTTGTCTGGTCCAGAGCATCCTTTGTGCCACCTGTGTGTGCGGTGGATGTCCCGGGGCCGTGTGTGTGTGTGTGCAGTGTTTCTGGTACCCGCAGCAGCTGCGGTTGGAGCCCGGCAGTGATGCTGCAGCTCTGCATCCTCTCGCTGGGTGCAGCGGGGACGGCTCCGTCTGCTGGGGTGGCTCGGTCCTCATCCTCCCCAGGCTTCGCACCTCGAGGGCGTCTCTTACAGGGCCGTGGGGATGCAGGGCGTGGGGGATCAGACACGGCGTGATTCTGCCGTGTGCCCTACCCTGCAAAGTCACGTCCTCCTCCGGGCGCATGAGGCGGCTGTCCCGGGGGAGCGTGGGGAGGAGCTGCCGGGGCCCGGCTGGGCAGCGGTGAGCTGGGCGGGCAGAGGAGGTGCGAGGCGCGGAGGTGGGCGCAGGAGCGGGGCTCTCCCACGCTGCTGCATTGCAGCTCGGAGCCGAGGAGCCGAGCGCGGAGGGGAGCTGGGAAAGCAGGGGATGCTGCATTGCAGGGCTGAGATTAGACGCTGTGCAAATGGAGATGTGCCTGTGTCGAGGCGGGTGTGACACTGAAGAGCAGCGCCTGGTGCGCCCGCTGATCCGCTTGTCTTTCCTCTAATCCATTTCTTCCGCGTTTCTGTCGTTCCTTACGCTGGTATTTGCCTTTCCGATTGAGGCGGTGATGTATTTTTTATTAATTCAGGAGAAGCGCTGAGATTCGTCTCCCGCTGGAAGGAGCTGCTGGAAGCCGTGTCGGGGAGCTCAGCACGAGCGCGGTGTGGCTGGGCAGGGGGTTTTCCTCGCTCCCCGGAGCAGCCTTGCGGCAGGGAGGTGGCTCAGAGCCTCGCGGCCCCGGCGCAGGGCCCGGCACGGCCGGTTTGCTCGCTGGAGCCGCCGTCAAGGCACGTGCCCCCGTGCTGCCCCGCCAAATGCAGCCGCGTCCTGCAGCAGGGACGTGTGTCTGCACCTTCAGTGACATGGGAGCACACCAGCGCTGCAGAGAGCATGGGGTTTCCCACAACTACCTTGTGTAGGCATTGGTGATGCTTACTCACTCCATACTCTGCTCTGGTTTCGTGTCAGCCTTGTTGTCCCTATCCTAGAGCCCTCCCGCTCATGGAGAGGAGAGCGCTTTGCAGCCCTCCCCTGGCCAACGTACCTGCAAGGGGCTGGCCTGAAGTATCCCCCTGAAATTACAGCAGGAATTTATGGCAAATCCAGGAATTGGCTTCCAAAGCTGTCAAGGCAGGGCTGCTCCATCCTCACGGTTCCCCCAGGCTGGGTCTCGCCCCGTGGCAGCGCCGATAGGGGCAGGATGGTGAGCTGGCCAGGACGGACCCTCCAAAGGGGACCCAGGAGGTGACTTGCGGTCGGGAACTGGAGCCGAGGGTTTTGCGCGGCGCTCTCGGAGCCGCGGTCCCCTCGGCAGGTTGTGAGCCTGGCTCGCGGCCGCAGGTGATGCCAGCCCCCCGCTCACCGGCCGGCCAGCTGCGGGGTGGGAGCCTCTCCTGCTCGGTGAGCTGGAAGGACGGCTCGTGGCCGAGGTCCTCTGCAGCCTGCGGAAGCTGCCGGAGCTTGTGGTTGTTCTCGTGCGACCCAGGGAAATGGGAAGAGCCCGTGGTGCGTGAGCTGGAGGGGGAGATGTCGCAGTTGCAGCGTAGCAGAGGGGCAGCACCGCGCCTTTAGCACCAGGGAAAGGCTGAACTGCTTTTATTTCTAGTGCCAGCCCACGTGGTTGGGATGTGGGGTTGCTCCGTGTCCCACCTCTGCACGTTTTGTCACCAGGTGGGACAAAGCTGGCAACAAGACCCTGCAACCAGACAAGCTTCAATAGCGCTCTGATGAAGTGCACCATCTCCAGTCCTTACTGGCTGTACTGGGAGCCCAGCCTGGCTAAAGCTGAGCTTTTGTGAAGCTTACACCTCCGTGCTTTTTCAATGGGACTGAAATGTGGTGGTGGTGGCCCTGTCCCTGTCCCAGCGCTGAGCAGCCTGGCTCTCCTGAGCAGCCGTGGAGCGCGTTCGGAGCTGCGCCTCAGGTACGGCTCGTCGCTGGCTATTCATAGCCCTGCGAGCTCTCGGCATTGCCGTGGGCTGGGAATAACTCCCCATGAGACGCTTCTCAAAATCACGCGTCCCTTGCCCCTGCGCAGCGCCGGCGTCTCAGGCTTCCCGCACGTTGGTGTTGGGTACGTCTTGGTCCCGTGCTAGCCCGAATTGACACAAAAAGGAGTTTGCTCCGGTGTTTTTTCCAGCCTGGGGGGGCTGGATGGCACGGCTGCATGGCCCTGTCCTTGGCAGGACACTGTCAGTGTGCTATGGGGAGCATGGTGGGCCCATAAAACCCCCCCGGTGGAGATCAACCCTTCCCTTTGGCAGCCCGGTGTGTGGGAGGTGCAGGCCCTGCTGGGGAGGGATGTGCTTGGGGAGCAACGCAAAGGAACCTGCTGTTCAGGCTGGGACCTGCGGTGTTGAAACTCATCTCTTTAACGAACCCCTCGGGCTGGAAGTGTTAGATGCTGCCGGGGTTTTTCCAGTTCGCTTTATCTCTGCCTTGGCATTGTATTTCCAAGCTGATGCAAACAAGTGGAAGAGCAGATAGCGGCTAATTCGCATCGATCGCTGTGGTGCGGGAGCTCCCCGAGGTGAGCCGGGGCTGGCAGAAAACACCGCGGGCCGTTCGATGGGGTGAGCGTGTCCCTCCGCAGCCGGTTCCCGGTCTGGTGCCGCAGGGACACGATGTCACCTCCTGGGCCCCCATTCCCACATCCCGAGGCTTCTCTCAGCCTCGGTGGCTCAGAGGCTGGAGGCAGCTTTGCCGTGTCCGCCGGCACGAAGGAACCCGGAGCTGGGCAAGACAGGGGCGTTCCGGCAGGCAGCGAGGTGGGAGCGCTGCGTTGTGAGGTGGGGGACAGCCGAGTGTCCCCCCATGTTAAAACCAGGAGGAGAGGCATTGACAGATCGTGGCTGGGACCTGGGACCGGGTGGTGTGGCCACCGCAAGCAGAGGACCCACGGCCACCTAGCCATGGCCTTTTGCAGCCACCTTGCCTTTAACCTCCTGCCTTTCGCTGCACCGAGTGACAAGAGACAGCCCCAAACTCCCGACGTGCAGAGCAAAAGCAAGGGAAATAATAAACTCCATCTTCCTCCCCATCCCAGCAGGGAAGACGGACAGACGGTGTCCTGGAAACGCTGCTCCAGCCCCTGCGTGTGGTACAAGGTGACTGCTCCGCGCTCCTGCATCTCCTATGGACCGTGGGGTCATTTAGAAATTGGAGTCACCCTGGACAGGCCATGCATTGCACCTCGGGAACGGAGGTGCCAGGATCCTGGTAGTGGTGTTTCCTCTACCGAATAACGAGCACGTAGACTTGACATGGGGTTAAAATCCTGCTCGGCCTGGAGAACGTGTCACGCGATTGCTGACCAAGTGAAAGCACCGGCGTTTGCCCGACTGCAGCCACAGACCTGAGTCTTTTGTGCCTCAGACTGTGCATAGCTGGGGGCTCACAGATCATCAGCGCCTTGTCTTTTGGCAAATTCCATTTTGATGGCTCACCTTGGGTTGATCTGAGGCTGGATGTGTCACGGTCTGGGCCTCCTGTCTCCCGCTGTCGGGTGGTTAGATGCACCCAAAAGCTGGCTGCGTCCTGTCCCCGCCGTGTCACAGCCTTTGTCCCCAGGACTCTGCCCTATGCCAGAGCACTAGAGGCACAGCCCATCGTGTTACCGTCCCCAGCCAGCACAACCGGGAGCTGTTACAGCCGGACAGATCTACAGCCTCCCTGTTCAGCTTCACCTCAGAGGCTGGAATGTCCCCCAGCGGTTTCAGGGCTGCGGGACAGACAGAGTCGATGTCCTTCGGTGCTCCAGCAGCAGTTTGGGGATGGATTCAGCAGCAGACCGAGGCCGTCTGTACGGGCAGGAACATCTGGAAGAGGCGCTCAGGCAGCGGCACCTTCAGCCATCTCATTCTCATTTCCCTGAACCCTTTTAGCTCGTGCTTTCGCTGCGCTGTGCCAAACGGCATCCCGGTGCTGCCGGAGCGCTAATATCCATCATCCGGCCGCGCTCTGTAGAGCGCTCAGAAATTTTGTGCTATTTTCAGTTAGTTTTCCAAGTCGAGCTTATTGGCTCCTGGGCATCTGTTCCCAGATGGAGAACATGTGGCCGGTGCCTGCGTGGGGAGGGGAGCAGCCCCGCTCATAAAGCAGCATGGGGGACGAGCGAGGGAATCTCTCCTGGAGCCTGCGAGATGCTTTTGGGGCTGTGCAGAGTTGGGCCCAGAGGTTGGGATTTTAACACTGCTCCGAAACCCCTCTGCAAGCGGAATTTGCGTGGCGGCGTTGCTTGCGGTGGGAGGTCGCTTATCTGATGCTTATTAGTCGTGGGGAAAGTACAGGAACCTGGGGGCAGGATTAAATCTCAGCTCAGCTGCTGTTTGCACTGCTGTGCGCTTCCCAGCCCTGCTTACTTTTGAAAGTGAATAGTAAGTAATAAATTTTCCAGGGTGATTTCCTTGGCAAATAGTCATTGCGCTAAAACTGGGGAAACTCTTGGGGTTCCTGAAAACCTCCCCGCCTTGAACAGGCTGCGTGAGCACTCGCTAAATGTAACGGCACGGAAGGAGGGGAGAAACCCGGAGCTCCAAATCAAAAGTAAATTTGCAAAGCAGCTTTTCTAGCCTCGCGTTCCCAAGTGGAGCGCGTTAACGCGTGCAACGCGGCCGTGCTGCTTTCCAAGCCCCGCAGTGACCAGCGGGGCGAAGCCGCCTTCCCTTTGCTCTGCGCTCGGTTTGCTCATCGCTGCATTCAGGGGCCAGAGGTGCCGGTTTGTTTTGTTGCTAAGATTCTCGTTCCCTTTGTGGGAATAAAGCAAATTTTGTTTGGTTGGGATTCTCTATAGCTTCAAAGATGAAGCAAATCTGGGTTGCCAGCTTCTTTTTGTATTGCAAGAGATGCCTGTTTTCCATCCCAAACCGTCCATGTTTTGCAGCTCAATAGCACATCCTAGACAATGGCTTTAGAAATCAGACGCCTGCATTTTGGACCCACAGCGCTGAGGCGATGCCAAGCGACGCATGGGGTGCCAGAATTCGTGCACATGGGGAGAGAGAGAAGGAGGAGGAAGAAAAACTTGCTCCGATGGGATGTTTCCAAGGAGATCATGGTAATGATCTTCCATTTCCATATAGCTTTTCATCCCCTTGCGGGGTGTTCTCTCTCGTGAGCAGACGTTACATGTGCGGAGAGCACAGCAGCCGTCCATACAGTGCACGGTGAGGTGGGGAAGCTCCGGTACTGGGGAGGGGATCAACCCCTGAAGCTGTGGGGACACTTGGGGACGCAGGTTGTCCCTGCCCCTTGGGCAGCACCCGCGTTCGGTGGCCATGGCGCACCGGTGTAGGGAAAGCCCTCACCATTGAGTAATGGCGTTTAGGAACGTCTCAGTGCTTCCCTGGATCAGTGTCACGAGTGGGACGCGTCTCACATCAACCGGTGTCCAGCTCCAAGCTGCGCTGTGCCCAAACACGCTCTGGCGCTCGGCTCGTCGGAGCGAGAGCCCCGTCACGAGCTGCTCTGTTCTCTGCAGCCTCAGCTGGGGATGAGGGTCAGTGCCGGAGCAGCATCCCGCACCGACATCAGGGTGGTTTTCCTGGCTCGTCCATTCCTTTTCCTCCAGTTCGGGCTGGCTGGGGGAGCTGTGTCAGCCTGGGGGGGTTGCAGGGCTCTGCAGAGGGTCAGGATGTTGTTAATATATGATATTCCCTCATCCTTGTGAGCCGCTCTCGCTTTCCAAGAGGAGAAAGCAAGTCTGAGCTCTGCTTCTCCCCTGTGCGGAGATGGGTTTGCAAAAGCCACAGTTTCTTCCGCCCTTTTTTTTTTTCTCTCTCTCCTCTTTTCCTGCCCCAGAATTTTTCCCTGGCTTGATGAATTTTTAAACAAAAACATGGTGAGGAGAGAACAGGAGAAAGGGGGAGAAAACCCAGGAGAGGACATGGGGGGGAAAAAGTCTTATTTTCAAAACCGGAGTGACTTCAAGTGGAAGTGAAAGTTTCGGGTGTGTTTTTAATTTTAAAATTCCAACTGATTTTAAGTCACTTTATTGACAGAAGGAAATAAATTTCCTAATGCTCTTTTTAATAAACCTCAGTTTTACAAGTAGAAGCTGGTTTGGGAAAAATACCGTGGAAATATGGAAGCAAAAGGCAGCTGCTGTGCCCTTTAATTCCTGCCTCGCCGTGATGGGGGTCGGTGCCCCAGAGGTGGGGGCTAAGGCTGGTGGTCCCTCCAGGTGCTTGTCCGTCTGTCCGTGGGGGTCAGACACCTGTACACGAGGGCAGATGTGGACAGATGTGGTTCCCTGCCTGTTCACACAGGGCGCTGAGCACCGGCAGGGTGTTGAGTGCAACGGGCCAGAATTCGGCCCGAATCGGAGCCCCCAAAGCTCTTTGCCCTCCAGCTGGAGGAACCAGCTGATAACGCTGAGGAAGATGAAGGAGACAAGAGGGAATGAGGGGATGGAGAGGGGCGGTGGGGCCGACGAGGGGCCTCGCACCGCAGAGCATCCCGAATCTCCTCACTGGGAGGGCTCGTCTTGCCCCATCAGCCGGGTTTATGGCCGGTGCTGCTGAACAAGTCATCCCGAGAGTTTGCATCGGTGCTGTAGCCGTGGACACCTTTCTATGCATGCGTCGTCCCCTGCAGAAATCTACCCCGTCCCGTCCCACCGGCGCGGAGGCAGGAGCTGGGCGCCCGTGTTGCAGAGGGGCTGACCCACTGCTCCCGCTGCTCCCGCCGCTCCGGCCGGGCGGGTTTCTCACAGCTGTCAGCTTGGCAGGTAGATCGAGCGCTGTTAGGAAAACAGCTTAAATCCATCGCCTGTAAATTTTGCCGAGCAGGGAGATCTTCTAGCAGATCTCATTGTGTTTCGTACTGGAGCAGAATAAGAAACGCTTTATGATAATTTTTTTCAATGACTTTCCAATTTTTTTTTTTTTTCTTGGTAAACTGTCTGCAATCACTTACAGTGTTCCTGAAGGGATTAATTACCCTCTGGAGCTCATTGTGTGCGTTTCGTATTCAGAACGGTTGGATGCGATGCTTGGCTTGGATCGAGCGAGGGGTCACATGGCGTTTCTTTTTTCATCCCTTTTCCCCTGTTCTGTTTTATCTGTCAGGCTCCTGGGGTGCGCGCTCCCACTCTCCGGTTTGGTGGTCGCTCGGTCCGTACGCCGCACGCCATCGCATCTGCCTTCCCTGCCCCGCGCTCCTTTGTCAGGGGGAAGCGCAGCCAGGAGAAGACAAATCGCTTCCTTGTTTGAGTGACTTTTGGCCGATGTTTTCCCCCAAGCCGTGCTGTTGGCTCAGCTTTGCCTGCAGCGGTCGCGGCTCCGGGCTGCGCATCCTCAGTGCTTGGACGGGCCCCCGGAGCAAACGTGGGGAGAAGAGCCCAAAGCACATTGCAGCGCTGCTTCCCACGGCGGGGAGGGCTTGTCCAGCGTTGAGCGGAGGTGGGATCACAGAATCACAGGATGTCAGGGGTTGGAAGGGACCTCAAAAGCTCATCCAGTCCAACCCCCCCGCCGAAGCAGGACACCTAGATGAGGTTACACAGGAAGGTGTCCAGGCGAGTTTTGAATGTCCCCAGAGAAGGAGACTCCACAACCTCCCTGGGCAGCCTGTTCCAGTGTTCCGTCACCCTCACTGAGAAGAAGTTTCTTCTCAAATTTAAGTGGAACCTCTTGTGTTCCAGCTTGAACCCGTTACCCCTTGTCCTATCGTTGTTTGCCACCGAGAAGAGTCTGGCTCCATCCTTGTGATACTCCCCCTTTATATATTTATAAACACTAATAAGGTCACCCCTCAGTCTCCTCTTCTCCAAACTAAAGAGACCCAGCTCCCTCAGTCTTTCCTCACACGGGAGATGCTCCACTCCCTTCAGCATCTTAGTTGCCCTACTCTGGACTCTCTCCAGCAGCTCCCTGTCCTTCTTGAGCTGAGGGGCATGTCTTGGAGGGGATAAATCCCGGCTGTGGTGCTGCCGGAGCCCCCCCCGCGCCATCCTCAGAGGGTCACGTCCCCAGGAGGACGCTGCCTGCGGCACAGCCGTGCGCTCGAGGCTTTGGCGGTGCAGGGAACAGCGTTGTCTCCAGCCCGGCGGGGGGGATCCCGAACCGTCCAAGCCGGGGCGTGCAGCTCGGCGTGCTCTTGGCACGCTCACACGGTTCCTGCAGCACGCGGGGGACGGGGCTTGTTGCTGCACAGAGCTCTGGAGACGAGCGGGAGCGGCCGTTCTCCTGTTTAACGCCGGAGCGAGCCGATGTGCCTGGGGGCTTGTGGCTGCTGTCACTGCACGTCACTCAGCCCGTGGTGTTGGCAGATGCGCGTCGGGGTGGCAGCGGGAGCCGGCACTCGGTGGAGAGCTGGTGGCTCCGCTGAAATCCCTCCTGTTGGTGCCAATGCCGTTTTCAGAGCGTTTTTCCCCGTCCCGTCCCTGGCACTGCCAGTCGTGCGGTAAAACTTGCACTCACGGGGTGGGACAGCAGTTCTTGGCATTGAGTCCTAAAGCATCCCGTGTTCCTCCCCTCACCAGGCTACCTCGTCCCACCTCTGGGCAGGGGCCCTGGAGCTGTTGGTTCCTGTTGGCTGCATGGGGGACAAACACAGGACATCGGGGTGTCACTGTGAGAGCCACCCACCCTCCTGCTGCCGTTCTATCTATGGGAGGGTGCAGCAGGTTTGCTTTGGGGTGAACATCACCTGGGCAGCTGGTGGTGCAGAATGAAGGGACCCCAAAACGCACGATGCGCACATCGGTCCTCAGCCCCGCTTGGGCTGCTATTGCAGATGCTGCCACTATTTTCAGAGGGTGAATCTTGCCTCGGTGCTTGGTAGGACCAGCACCCCCGGGCCCCACAGCGGTGCTCACTGGGGACCGCAGGTGGAGGGTGACCCTGAGCCTCGCGGGGTGCTGGTGCTCGCATGTGCAGGGTCTGGTTTCTGGCTCTCCACAGGCTGCTGTGCCTGGTGCCGCAGTGAATTTGGCACCTGGCTGTCCTGCGAGGCTGGGCCGGGGGGACAAGAAAGGCTGAGCCCTCCCCGCAGGCAGGAGATTCAATTACCCCCGCGCTCGCACAATGGCCGTTTATCTCCGGGAGCAAAACCCTGGTAACCGTCAGGGCAGAGCGTGAAGGGCTGATTACGGGTGTGCGGGGAAGGGCGCCGGGGTCGCGTGCAGGCACTTCCCTTCCCATTTCCAGGGCTTTCCATGGTAATGGCTCCTATTCTCCTCCGTTGTTAGGACGTCACTCACACGCGGCTCAAACGACATCTGTCAAAACATGTCCCCCCCCGTCCTTGGGGCTCCTGGGGAAGAGGGATCCGTTGGCCCCGTAATGAGCCTGGCATCAATTAATCATCAGCCTTAAAAATTAGCATCGCGGCAGCACACGTTGGAGGGAAACGATTCCCCAGATGGAAGCAAAAATAGCCTGGGTTATCTCCCTCCTCCCGCGGGAGGTGGTAACAATAGATCCACTAACGAGGCTGGAACTCGTTTAAACCGGGTTCACCCCCCGGGCTGGGGGAGCTGGGGATGAGCTCCCGCCCTGGCTCTTCTCTCGGGGTGCGCTTGGAGACCCCTCATCCTGGGGGTCTGGTCCTGCCTGCAGCCGGACCCTGGGGGCTGGTGCCCCCTGGGCTTTGCACAGAGCCCAGGGTGAGCTCTGAGCCCCTTCCCAAGCTGGGGTTTGTGGGGAGCAGCACCGCAGGGATCTCGTTACTCTGGAGTGCAGGATGCTCGTCCCAGGGTGCTGCAGCTGGGCCAAGATGGGGTTCAGCCGGTGCCTTGGGGACACGTCCTGCTCCGGGCGGGCTGTCCCCCAATCCCCTCCAGCTCTGAGCAGCGCCGGTGCCTGCGGCAGCTTGGCGAGTCCCTTGCCAGCTCTGATTGATGTTCAGGAGCTCAGCGGTGGGCTGAGGGTCTCCAGAGACCCCCTGTCTGGGAGGTGACTTGGGCACCTTCCCTGGAGGTTCACGGTGACTCTGTGACTGTGCCATGCTGGCGTTTCCCACGCTCGGAGCCGCTCTCCCTCGCTCCCAGGCGAGCTCTCGCCCAAGCGAGCAGCTCTGCTGCCTGTAGCCCCCTGCAACTTGGGTTTCCCGCCCCTGTCACTTGTCGAGGTGAAGAGCCTCCAGCGCCGGCTGCGTTTTGGGTCCGTCCTGGTGGTTCTGATCGGCCGCTCGGCGCAGAGCAGCTCTGCAGGCTGCGGCTGGCGCGGGAGCCGGGGAGGACATTTTGCGTTCTTGCTGGAGACGCACGAGGGCTCTTTGGCTCCTCTGGTGATGGACAGACAGACCAAGTGTCTACCAGAGCCCAGCTGAGGCCGGGGAGAATTGCGTTTGCAACGCATTGCTCTGCACAAAGCTCGCAGTCACAAGGCGAGGGGGACAAAAGGCTCCCTGTTCGCTCCGTCCCAGTGGGTGCAATTCCAACAGTTAAAAAGCAAATGTGAGTTGTTTGTCTCGCTGAATATAAAGCTTCCCCAAGCATGGCCGTGTTCTGGCTGGGAATGGGGAGTTTGGCTCCGCTAATGACTCTGTTTTCTCTGCAAAATGGAGCCAACTCGAGCCAAGAGCGGCCTGGCCGGGTCCTTCCCCGCCGACCCTGGTATGGGGACGTGGGCTGGGGAGGGGACAAGCTCCTGGGGCTGATAAATGGGGCTGATAAACGCCCTTTCAGCCAGGCCTGGGTGCTCAGCAGAGAGCAGGGGACGGATGAGCATGGGGACGCTGCCCGCGGCGCTCCCGGGGGTGACGACCGCCCCCGAGCATCCTGCCAGCATCCAGCATCTTCCATGCCCAAGGAATTCAATGTTCTCAGCAACAGGAGCCCCAGACCGGGTGGGACGGCTCCCTTGGGTCATCGGGCCTGCTGATTTGGGGCATCTGATTGATTCAATTGGCTTGGCGATCCTTGTGGGTCCTTTCCAACTCAGGACACTCTGTGATTCTATGGTCTGAGTGCGTGTCCAAGGGCTGCTGTCGCAGATCGGGGAGCTCTTGCGTTGTGTCACTGTGTTTGGGTGGCTGTCCTGCTCGTGGGACGGCCTGTGAATCCCCGTGGTGCTGGGTTTTCACCTGGGTTTTTATTCTCAGACCAACTGGAGAAGGAAGGGGATGGGTGCACGAGGTTGGGGGTGGAATGGTGCCGTTGTGCCGGCGACGTGCAGCTGGTTGTGCTGGGGAGGGGACAGGTGGTTGTGAAGATGCTGTAGGACCTGGGGGGAAACACGAGTGTGGGGGGAATGACTGCAAACCACGTGCTGCAGCCAGGGTTGGGGCACAGACACGAACCCACCGTCTCTATGGAGGATCCTCAGCGATAACCGGGCGGTTGAGATGGTGGCAGCGCCTGACGTGGAACAGGCGCTGTCTGTGGCCCCTGCGTGTGGCTCCCGGGGGGCATGTGGTGTGTAGCCCCCATGTTCGTAGCAGCTTCTGGGCAATTTGTGGGCTTCTGAGGAGTATGGTGGGAGCTGGGGGGTTCAGCTGGAGAACAGGAGCTGAGGGGAGACCTTCTGATCTCTGAACTGCCTGAAAGGAGCTTGGAGCCAGGGGGGTCGGGCTCTGCTCCCCAGGAACAAGCGCCAGGAGCAGAGGAAACGGCCTCAAGNTGGACTCGATGATCTTGAGGGTCTCTTCCAACCTAAATGATTCTGTGATCTCCCCCCTCACCCAAGGGTGTCCCTCCTCCCTGGCTGCTTCTGCATTTGCCTCCTCAAGTCGCAGCCAGAAGCGGGTGCAGGATTCTCCCTGCGCCCACATCCCGCTCCCACACCGGGCAAAGCCCGGGCTGGGGGTTGGTGATGTCCCCAGATGTAGGGCACATCTGGAGGGCACCGAAGCGGTTAAATGAAGGGCTGATTTGTGCTATAGAAACCCGCAGTTCCTTCCTTTGATCCTCTGAATCAGCCCATTGCCTCCGTGGTATAAAGCCCCATTTATCTCCGCTCTTCCCAGTAAGTTTGAAGGCGGTCGCGGCTCGTGGCTCCTCGGCAGCAGCCAGCGAGCCCGGCTTTCTCTTCCGCTGAAGCAGAATCAGGTGAAATCTCTATGGCAACTAGCAGATGACAGCGAGTCTTGTTGCCTTGGAAATGAGGCAAGGCAAAAAAAAAAAAAAAACACCCAAAAAAAAAAACCACCACCCAAAAAGAGCCATCTGGAATTTTGAATTTCCACAATGTCCGACCCGCGTCTGGTGACACGTGGGGAGCGTGAACCCCTCCGGGGCCTCCGAGTGGGGCCCGTCTGCACCTTCTGCCTCCCATGGGGTTGTTTTTTCTATTTTTTTTCTGTTTTCCCCTCACTTCTTGGTGTGTGTGGGTTTTTTTTTCTTTTGCGCAGGGTCTGCGGCGTCGCCTTAATCGCCTGCTGGTGGCTGCATTAAAGGTGTCGTGTGCGGAGCGTTTGGGGCTCCTGAGGTCCCCAGGCTGGGCTGAGCTGTACCGTGTTGCTCGCACACCCCGGTTACGCTAAACCTCGGGGTTACAGCACACTCTGAGGGGAAACTGAGGCACGCCGCGCTGCAATGGCCCCAGCTCAGGACAGATCCGGGGTGCAGTGACCGCAAGTGACGCCGTCTCCATGTGCACGAGGAGCTGGTGTGACCGTTCTCGTGTGCTCGGGGCACCCCGTGGTGTGGGGATCCGGCCCATCTGCCCGCCGTCTGCCACCCCCCTGCTTCCCAAACTGCAGAGGTGTTTCCTCTGGGTTATTTCGGAGATGCGCCGTGCTGGGACGGGGATGCTCCCACCTCATCCAGCGCTTCCCGGAGCGGCTCTGGAGGCGGCTGCGGCCCAGGGATGTGCAGCGAACAGGGGCTGCCCCGACACGGGGGATTTGGGGCTCTCCTGGTTCATCGAGAGAGCAGAGGATGGAGTGGAGGTGGGATGCATGGGACATGGAGCAGCCAGAGGCTCTCGCTGCTGAAAAAGGAGCTGTAATTTGGATGCGCAGGTGGGGTGGTTTAGGGCCAAGCACAGCATCCATTGAAAGAATAACCCGCAAATGGGCTGGGGGCCCGGCCTGGATCTCTCCAGCGGGTTCACTTGGAAACTTGTGTATGGGAGAGACCCAATTAAGTAGATTTATGGCTGCTCTAGCCTGAGAAAGTCTGAAACCCTTTTAAAAGCTTGGCTCGCTGGAGCCAGACGGGGTCCAGGCTCCAGGTCTCTCAGCCCTGCCCTCGTTACGAGCAGCGATTCGCAAGGCTTAGCAGCCGCGCTCGCCCCAGAAGTGCTGATTCGGCTGAAGTCTCGGCCTGTCACCGCTGCTAATTTTCTGCTCTTGCCTCCCAGTGGGGAGCTGATGGGCCCCACGCGTGGTGGGGTCTGCGGTGATGGGGATGGCTGTGGTGATGGGGATGGGTGCGGTGATGGGGACAGCCGCGGTGATGGGGATGGCGGCGGGGATGGGGATGGGTGCGGTGATGGGGACAGCCGCGGTGATGGTGATGGCCACGGTGACGGGGATGGCTGCAGTGATGGGGACGGCCACGGTGATGGGGACGGCTGTGGTGGGGGGGACGGCTGTGGTGATGGGGATGGCCGCGGTGATGGGGATGGCCGCGGTGATGGGGATGGGTGCGGTGATGGGGATGGGTGCGGTGATGGGGACGGCTGTGGTGATGGGGATGGCCGTGGTGATGGGGACAGCGGGTATGGGCAGGGGAAGGGGTTCCTTCGCTGCCGCAGCCACCTCCAGAGCCTCCTGCAGAGCTCAGTTGTTTCGCAGAAGGACCCAGCAAGGTGTGAGACATGGGGTGGCCGTCCCAAAGCGGGGTCCTGCCACCCCTTCTCTGGCTGTGTCCCCGCAGGGGCTGGTGCTGTGTGTGCCACACTCTCCCTGCTGGTGTTGCCCGCTGTAACCCCATTGCCTCCCCAAATTTGCTGCTTGGCCTTTCCTCCCTCGGCCGAGCGCAGGGTGCGCTGGGCTGTGTCCAGGCTCCTCCCCGCAGCCTGCATAGGGTACGTGCGGGGTGGCAGCACGCTGGGAGCCCAGCCTGCCCTGGCTGGGGACAGGGACCTGTCCTTGGGTATCTGCAGCGTCCCCTGCACGTCCCCAGTGCCCGTTGGCAGGAGGCTGTGCCTCCACATCCCACCTCCAGCTCCGCCAGCTGCCTTCTTGCGGGAATGGTGGCCACGCTTCTCCCCATCCGTCTGTCCGGGGTGTTCCGGAGGTGCCGGTCAACCATCCGGGTACCAGGTACGGTGTCACCAGGGTGCTGCGTGGCACAGGGTTCTCAGCCTTGTCCCTGCACCGTGGGGAGCGGGACCCACTCCTGACACTGCTGTGGGAGACACCAAGGAGCCCCTGGCAATTAAACCGTGGGAGTGCTAATGAACCTGCTGCTTTCTGACAGGGAGGGGCAGTGGGTTTGCAGGAAAGGGTGAGATGCCCTCCTAGGTGGGGGGGACGTGTTCTGCCCAACCTGGGTGCCCTGGGGCATCTCCTGAGTTTTGGGGGCCCCAGTACATCCCTGCAGGGAGTGTGCGGGGGTAGCAGGGATGGGTCTGGGCTGGAGAATGAGGCCGATGGTGGAAGCAAACACTGCGGACCATGCAGTCACCCCGCAGAGCCCCGTTAGCCATCTCCGCTGCTCATTTAGCCAGTTTGGTAGCTGTTAGGCGAGAGGAAGAGAATTAATTAAGCCACAAGGAGAAGGATTGCAGGTTGTGACCATCCCCCTGCCCAGCCGTCGAGGAGCATGAATCAGAGCTGGATGTAAGAAATGCAAGATGAACCCATTTTTCCCCCATATGGAAAGACTCCGCTGGCACGCCGAGACGCCGGCAACCGAATTGCACCGTGCGGGGTGTGAGCTGGGAAACCGCGGGGCTCGTGAGGTTTGCACCGGGCTCGGGATCTCGGGTCTCCCCTCGGCTGTGCCGGGCTCCTGGTGCCGAAACGGAGGGTTTGCAAGGAAAATACCAGCAAAATGACGCCTGGGCGGATTCATTCATAAACGCAGCGGGGAGCACGGGCTGAGGCAGCGCGGTGGGAGACGGGTGTATCTGCATGAGGGTTTATGGGGCCGGGGAGCTCGGCTGGGCTGGAGGAGCCTCGCGGCCCCGGGAGGATGGTTTTTATTGCAGAGTTTATTAGTGTATTTTTCAATGCACTGGAAGGAATTGAGCAACCGGTTAAAAATGTTTCACGGCCTGGGGAAATTCGTTGCAGCTACTGTGTAATCGGGGCCCGCCATAATGACTCAGAAGCACCACGAGGCCGTTTACAGCAAATTCGCATTTGCCGTTAATATCTTTACTGGGTCGCCAGGTGTCCTTTCCGAATCTGATCTTCTGAAACGAGACAGGTTGGGTCACGACGGGCAAGAGAACACGCGTGCGAGCGCCACGTTCGTGCTGTGCGTGCAAACACGGCACAGACGGTGCATCCACGCGAGCCTGGTGCGCTCGTGCCGGCCTCGGCTGCTGCCGTCCTCGTGCTGCCGTATGTGCACGTGTGCGAGGTCGTGGGCACGGGTGTGCACGTACGCACACGCACCTTTCTGCAGACGGAGGGGTTTTGCCACCACATGGCCCGCACATGAACGCACGCATGATGCAAACAAGCGCTGGGGTGACACACACGCACGCACACACACACACGTGGGTTTCTGTGCCAAGGCACATGGGGCACACGTGTCCCGCGGCTGCGGCTCTGCCTGGTCCCGGCGGGAGCTGTTGGCCACATGCTCCTTTGAAACGAGCTGTCACGAGCCGTTTGGAGTCGATGATTTCCTCGTTCCTTGACGTACTTGGCCACGTCGGCTGCGCCCCGTCGTGCAGGCCCCGCTCGCTCCTCGGGGTGCTGGGAAGGGCTGGATGTGTGCTCAGCCTAGAGCTCCCCGCTCTCCTCCAGGCCTGGCTTTGCTGGGCCTGGCCCAATCAGACCCGCAGCGCCTTGTTCTGAGCCAGCCCTTCATGGTGCAGCTCCCTCCTTCCTCCTCCTCCTCTTCCTACTCCTTGGCTGCCTCCATTCCTGCATGGTGCCTTGCCGATGCTCCTCCTCTCGCCGATGGTACCTGCTGCTTCCCCACTATGCAGGGCAGGAGAGGGGGCGATGGGCAGCGCCTGGGTTGGGACTGGGCACCCACGATGTCGCTGTGCCAGCACCCGCTGTCGTGTCGTGGGCAGCGCTGCCCGTGTTTAACAGCGAGGCAGGCGATGGAGCCGTGCAGGAGAGCGCTGGCAGACGCTGGGGTGGACTAGGGCCTCCTGCCTCAGTTTCCCCATGTGCGAAGCAGAGCTGTATCATGTTTGCTGACATTGGAGAGAGCGCTGAGCACTCGGTTAAGAAAGGAGCAGCAGTGGGGGCTGCGAGAGTTGCCCAAACGGGGCTGCAGGACGGAGCTGGTGAGGGTGGCTTAGACCCAGCCTGGCACAGGGGGGAGCTTGGTGACCTCCCTGCACAGGGCTTGGGGACAGTGGCTGTGTCTCAGTGCTGCGTGGCCAGGCTGGGGAAGCACAGGGCTGGAGCTACAGCCCCTTTGCTCCGTGACAGCAGGACCGAGCCTGCAAGAGCAACAGGGAGCTGCAAACGGGGCTGCAAGGCAGCCTGGAGCTGGGATGGAGGGGATGGCGGATCCCTGAGCCTGCAGGATGTGTCCCAGCCGCTGCTGCCGGGAAAATGAGCCTGGCTGGGGCAGCGTGTCCAACTGACCCCGCCAAGGCACAGGCCGAGCCGTCCCTGCTGCTCCCCGCTCCGGCAGCTGGAAACATCTGGCTGCGGGAAGCTTGCTAAATCGATGCGGGGAGGAATCCAGCTCGCTCCTGCCGTTCCCACACTCCAGCCTCTCCCAGCGGCTCCGGTTTCGGCTCAGCTCCGACATGTGGCGGCACAGCCAGCCCCGAGCCAGCCCCGGCCCCTCGCTGCACCTGGAAAACGCGCTGCGGGGGGCCCTGGTGTCACTGTCCTGGCCCAGCACAGTGGGGACAGGCGGTGGCACTTCAGTGCTGGCAGGGACACAGCCCACGGGGCGTGTGCCAGAGGTGGGTGAGCAGCTCCTCGAGGCTCAGTTTGGCCTTTTCCCAGGTGAGAGCTGCTGCTTTTCCTGGGGAGACTCCAGAGGACAAAGCTGGGGGCCAGGCATGGGTGGCTGATGGGGACGGGGGTCAGTGCCATCACCCGAGCCCTTGGGTGCTTCTTCTTCCCTTGGGTCCCTGGGAGCCCTCGCTGTGTGGGGTGTTTTTGGGAGGCAGCCAGGGTGTTTTTGGGAGGGAGCTGTGCTGGTGAGGAGGGAGCTGGCAGGGGGTGGGAGCTGCTGGTGGCACCAGGGCACAGCGGTGTCTCTTCCATCCACCCCTTTCTGTCCCGAGCCCATGGGGACACAGCGCTGCGGGGTGTGCGTGTGTCCCCTCTGGCTGTGGCATCCAGGCTGCAGGCGGACAGCACCCACCGAAAACAGCCGGGATGGAGGGGCTGAGGGTGCTGAGTCCCACCGGGGACACTGGTGGGTGTTTCATTGCTCCTCCCTAAGGTTTGGACGTGCCGCCCCTCCAAAACCTTCCACTGCCCTCAGCCTGCGTGTGTGGCAGCAGCGGGCTTGGCAAGACCTGGCAGCGCTGGGGTGCCCCTGATCTGCCACCACGGCCCCTTCTGCCTGTCCCGCCAGAGGGGCCCAGGGTCCCCTTGTCCCCAGCCGCAGCGCAGGGTGGGTGCCGACCTGGCACCAAGGACCCCCCGAACCTCTGTGTCCCAGCCCTATCTGCTCCAGCCCTCCATCCTCTGCCCTTCCCGCCTGCACAGCCCGTCCTGCAGCTCTGGGGCACCGGTAGGGGTCTGTGGCTTTGATTAACTCCTCCACCACGCGCTGGCCACAATGAAGATTTGATAACAAGTTCATGACTTGCCTCCCGCTAAGCGTTGTCCTGGGAGCTGGACCAGGGTGATCCCACACGCAGGGCCGGGTATCCTTACATGATGATGCGTGCCCCGTGGGCTCACCAGCCCTCACCCTCATCCTCGGCTGGCTTTAACCTGCTTGATTTAACCTGTCTCATCGGGGCTGTTCCCGCCTGTCACCACCTTCCAGGTCATGCGTAAATCGGAGCTGCTTCACCGGTTCGAGGTGCTGCTGCCCGGGCCGGTGGGCGAGCAGAGCCTGGGCACGGGGCAGCGTCACCCGTGGGTGCTCCCTGCGGCGTGTCCGGCGCTGCGGTTGGTGTGCGATGGGGACAATGGCACAGGAGCCCTGCTCCTGTGTTGGGTATGTGGCCGTGCCATTGCAGGGAGCCTGCGGGGCGTGTGCCGCCGCTGTCCCCCCGCTCCCTGCGGCTCACACGGTGCCGTTGCAAATCCCCAAGTGCTGGTTGCCACGTTACATTAGGAGGAGCCGCATCCAGCGTCCCCGGCGCCCGCTGTCACTGCGGTTCAATGGCAAGCTGCGGCTGAAAGGCTTGAAATCGGGGATCAAAGCCGCGGTGGCACGGCTGTTAGCCGCCGGGGAGGCACACGAGCGGGGCGGCCGGGGGGCTGGAGCCGCGGCCCCGAGCCTGGCAGTGCTGCCAGGGCTGTGCCAGGACGGACCCCGCTCGGTGTGTGTGTGTAGATGTGTGTGGGTGTCTCTGGGGGTGTCTGTGCACACGCTTGTGTGCGCGGGGGTGCATGTGTTTGCAGGTGTGTGTGCACGTGTGTGGATGTGCGTGTGCATACACACACACGTGTGCACAAGTGGCTGTGGTGCAGGTACATGCATGCGCACACGTGCTTTTTGGGGGTGCACACCTGTGTGCGTGCACGCCCGTGCTGTGGGGTGCACACCTGGAGAAGACCCAGGGCAGCTGGAGCTTGGGGGTTCCCAATCGTGGGCTGTGCCCATGGGGATTCGGTCCCACCGGCGGCTCCAGCCCCAGCAGAAGCAGCCGCCTCTCGCTGGGCACCGGGCAGGGCTTTGCTTGCACTGCTCCCCGACCTCTCCTCATTCCTGCAGGCTGCACACCGAGCGGTGCTGCTGCAGCACCCGTGTGCCCAGGCCGGAGCACCCCCAGGGTGCAGGGGCGGGTTTGGGGTCGTTCTTCCAGGACAGCTGCTCCTACGTGGCCCTATGGAGCACAGTCAGTGTTTGGAGCTCATCTGACTGTAGCTGGCCTCTTGTGTGGGTTCTGTAGCCCCGTGTGGTCTCCCCCAGCTGGTGTCTGGACCAGACACCCCCATCCCAGCTGCAGCACCCTTGGGGGTGCCCTTAGTGGCGGTGCCACTCCAGCCCGGTGCCAGCCCTGCCCTGTCCCCTCCCAGCAGCATAGCGAGAGCTGGGGGGTCACAGCCGCGGGCAGAGGGGCACAGGAGCCATTCGTCCCTTCAAAGCCACCACCTTGTCTCTCCACAGACCCCGAGTCCCAGAGGAAGAGGACGGTGCAGAATGTGCTGGACCTTCGGCAGAACCTGGAGGAGACCATGTCCAGCCTGAGGGGCTCTCAGGTGTCTCACAGGTGAGGCCCCGACTCCGGACCCCCCCACCCCTTCCCCACAAGCTGCGTCCTTCGTGGGGCAGCGAGGGCGCCCGTGTGGGTGGGAGGGAGCTGACTGTGCCCCGTGGTGGGGACCCTGCGCATGGGGGCTTGGAGAGGTGCCCCCAAATCCGTTTTTGGAAGCCGGGGCGTTGCAGAGAGGCTGTGTTGGTGTCAGTGAATCCGGGAAGCTGAGGAGGCGGCGAACATCCTTCTCCTGGTGTTTGTTGCCACCTTGCGGTCTCCATCCATCCTTGGTTTTGTGTTGGAATGGGCGAAAACCAGCAGCTTCCCAGTCTTAGGGAAGTAGGACGAGCATATTAAGGGTGACTAAATCGGTGTTGCTGGTGGGTTTTGACTCTTCGCCATCACTTCCTTCTCTTGATGAGTTATGAGTACATCGTGTGGTGGAGGCCTTGGCCAGATCCCTGCCACAGAGAAAAATGACTATTGATAGCCCAGGGATGCCAACATCTGTGTTCTGTCCTGTAAGCAGTTCTTAAATACGTGAGGATTTTCCCTCTTACCCCATGGCAGCTGAGTTTATTTGGAAGCTTAATCTGCCTTTGGTGAGAGCGCTCGGCAGCACGCATCCCTCCCGGAGCTCCGCCGCGGCTGTGAGCTGCATTTTCCTTTCCCAAAGCTGTGTCAGCTCTTCCCTGGTATGTCATAATTACACACGTACCCACTAATTTTGCTCTTTGGAACGCTTGCTACAAGCGTGTCCTATACAGATGTCATCCACAGTCCTTTGGATGTGCTCTGCATCGCCGGCTTCCCCGTAGCTGCTTCGGGCTCTCTCTCAATTCTTCCACAAACTATTCCTCAAATTTCTCTTGTTCTCCTGGCTCTGTTCTTCCACCCAGCAGCTGGGGGCTCAGCCTTTGCTGTTCTCTCGCTAGGACACAAGTTTGTTCCTGAAGGACATCACCGTACTTCTGGCAGCCTTTGCTGCAGGAGCTTCCTCGGGGCCTCGCTCGCGTCCCGCATGGAATCGTGGTTTGCATCTGCTCCGAGCTGCCGGCAGGACATCCTTAAATAGCCTTTGTGCTGCCGACAAAAACAAAACCCTTTTAGCTGCCCCTTTTAGTTCCGCTTTAGCAAACTTCCTAGTTTTTTATGTAGTTCCATGTTTTAAATTCAATACTGCAGCCGGGGTTCGGCTTTTGGTGCTTCTGCAAGAATGTTGAATCCAAGCTAGGGAATAGCTCGCTGATAGTAACGTTCGGAGCCAAGTGGAGGGCTGTGGGTTCCCAAGTAGCTGCTCCAAGAAGTAATCATTTTTGCTGTCTAAATTTAGTCTCAGCATCACTCCCTGACATGCAGTTTGCCCAAAATACACCCCGAGGGGTGCGGGGAGTAACCGAACTCTCCGTTCCTGATCCCTCTGGGCTGGGCGAGCCGCAGTGCTGTCTGGGGGCATCCCCTCCTGCCCAGACGTGGAGGTTCACTCGCAGGGCTGCACTGTGGGGTGCTGATGCAGGGACCCCCTCCCGGTTTGCCGCTCAGCATCCTTTCGCTCCCAGCCTTTGCTCCGCTGCGTGGCCCTCTGCCGTGTCCCCTGGGGCAGTGTGCCACCCCAACTCATGCTGCCCTGTGTCTGGGGTGATGCTGGGGTGCAGAAGCTGAAGTGCTGGTTTGGAAATGGCCAAGGAAGAGCAGCCCGAGCATGTGGGAGCGCATCTGGTTTAAAGGGTCTCTGTTTGTGGGGTTCTGCACTACTCGGGTTGGGGCCAGGGCTGGTCTCCAGTGGTGTGCGGGACCCTCACAGGATCCCAGCCTGTTTGGGGTTGCAGGACCTCTGTAGATCCCCAGCCCTGCTCACAGGGTCACAGAGCAGATCACACAGGATCCCAGGCGGGTTTGAATGTCTCAGAGAAGGAGACTCCACACCCGCTCTGGGCAGCCTGGGCCAGGCTCTGGCACCTCCCAGCACACAAGTTTCTCCTCATGTTCACATGGACCCTCCTGTGTTTCAGTCTGTGCCCGTTGCCCCTCACCCTGGCGTTGGGCACCACTGAACAGAGTCTGGTGCATCCTCTGACACCCACCCTGAGATATTGATCCCATTGATCACATCCCTCTCAGCTTCTCTGCTCCAGCTGAACAGCCCCAGCTCTCCCAGTCTCTCCTCATAAGAGGACAGCGTGTTTGCAGCCAGCCCGAGGTGGCCGCACAGGGCGCATTGCCTCTGTGGGGTGTCTGGGACACAGACCTCCCCATCACACCCCACATCCCGCTCCACAGTCCCTGGGGAGAAATGGGCACCCCCAGACACCATGGGGTGTGGGTGTCCCCAGAGCGTGGGACACTGCTGGCACCAGGCAGGGCAGGAGGGGACCAGCCCGGCCCGCGGAGGCGCAGGGGCTCCGGGACAGGCAGCATCCCTGAGCCCACGCTCCTCAGAGCCTCTGGCCTTGCCTGGCTTCTTCAACATGGGCAGTTTTCTTTTGTGAGCCCTTGCAGCCCCAGTTTTTTGGGGGTGATGCAGGGCACAGACCTCCGCTGCCCACCCTGCCCTAACCCCCTGCACCCCATCCCTGCAGCTCCCTGGAGATGACCTGTTACGACAGCGACGAAGCCAACCCCCGCAGCGTCTCCAGCCTGTCCAACCGCTCCTCCCCGCTGTCCTGGCGCTACGGGCAGTCGAGCCCGCGCCTGCAGGCGGGGGACGCGCCGTCGGTCGGGGGGACCTGCCGCTCCGAGGGCACCCCCAGCTGGTACATGCACGGGGAGCGGGCGCACTACTCGCACACCATGCCCATGCGCAGCCCCAGCAAGCTGAGCCACATCTCCCGCCTGGAGCTGGTTGAGGCACTGGATACCGATGATGTGGAGCTGAAGTCGGGCTACATGAGCGACAGCGACCTGATGGGGAAGACGCTGACAGAGGATGACGATATCACCACAGGGTAAGTGCCCACGCCGGGGCTCTCCTGGGGGTTTCGCCGCTGGTGGAGCGGGGCCAGGCATGGCAGGGATGGATGGAGGAGCGCACAGATCATGGCCGGTCTGGTTGTGTGGATCGTGTCCCTGTCCCCGCGTCCCAAGAGATGCTTTCCCCCTGGCCAGGCAGTGTGGCCCTTGCAGTGCTGGTGATGCTGGGCCAGCCGTGGTTGCTGGGGGTCAGTGAGCCCCTGAGCTGGGGCGTTGCTCTCTAGGGGTGCACGAGTGTCCCGCTTGATCTGAGTGTTCCCAGAGCGAGGGGCTGAGAAGGGCACCTGGTGTGTGGGTGCAGGGGGCTCAAGCCAGAGCCCTGCTGGAGTCAGTACCTCTGCTTCAGGAGCGCTCTCCCAGTTCACACCAGTGAGTCTGAGCTTCTCTCTCTAACCCTGGCGCTGTGGGGATGTCCTGTGTCCGGCTGGGAGTGCTGGTGGCCTGTGGTGGGACAGGATGGGTCAGGTCTCAGCACCCCAGGGAACACTGATGGGTGGAGCAGGGTGCGCTGCTGAGCGGGGTCCCCTCCTTTTGGGAGTCCCGTCTGTCCCTCTACCCGCAGGGCCAGGGACATCTCCTGCTGGGTTGGCACAACCCAGCTCACCCCGGGCTCGCATTTTCTTCCCAGGTTCATCCTGCCCCTTCTGCACTGTTGAGGCGCCCCTGGCGCTGGTGGGGGTCCAGGGTTTCAGCGTGTTGGAGGTTTCCTGTTTCAGCACGGGAGAATATAAATAACTCCAGCGTTTGAGTTGTCCCAGAGCAGGAGGAGGTATTTGGCCTCCTGACAGTGCTGCTCCGGCCCTCCTGCGGTGGCCGTAGTCACGTCAGCTCTTTGCGGGACAGATCACAGCCCACCGGTCCTGGGGGCCAGTGCTCTCAGATGTGGCCCTGAGGCATGTGACGGTGGCAGGGGGGACACTGAGGGGTTCCTGTGCTGGTCTCTGCCCCTGTGATCCTCCAGCTTGGGGGCAAAAAATGCCTGTGGCACCACGAGCGTCAGACCTGTCCTCCTCACAGGCATGTGGGGTGGCCTTGGGGGGCAGCCCCGTGCTTGTGAACAGCGGTGCCTTGTGCTGGCACAGTGCGGTCCCCTCCTGGGGACAGCGACCCGTCACTTGGCAGCCAGAGGTGGCACATCACCACCTTCCGTCAGTGGCCACCGGACCGTGGAGTGTGATGGGCAATGGGGTGGCTTTGGGCTGCCCTGGATGGCTGGGGCACAGCAGGTCTGGCTGGGGGGGTGAAGGGCTCCGCTGCTCCCCATTTTCCTCCTGGCTCATCTCAGAGCTGCTCGTGCAGGCGGATAACCTTGGGGTGCCCTTGGCTGCGGCAGCGCTGCTGGGGGGGGTGACCTGAGCATCGCTTCATCTCCATCAGCGACCGAGCAGGCAGGGTGCAGGCAGGGGCGCAGCTGGGCCTCCCGTGAGGCCCTGGCCGCACCGCAGTCCCCCAGTGCCGGTGAGGCTGTCGGTGCCACGGCGAGTGGGGCCGGCACCACCACAGCTGGGTACCACAGTCCCGGTTCCTGTGCAGGATTCCCAGTGTGATGCCCAAGGAAACCCCCAGTGTCCTGCCGCTGGGTGCCCTGTGCGGGGCACCGCTCACCGGGGATGGGTGCAGGATGGCAGCCGGGACAGCACAGGGCCCTCTCGTCCGTGGGGACAAGTCTGGGGGGCAGCACTGTCAGTCACAGCTCCATTCCCCATGGCCCCATGGACTTGGGGTGACCCCCAGAGCTGGCAGGGCCTCTGTCCCCAGGGGACGTCTCTGGCTGGATGGTGGGGAACATAAGGGTGCCCTGTCTGGGAGCCTGGGTGCTGGGTGCAGAGCCAGGCAGGGGAGCAGGAGCATCGCCTTCTCCCCAGAGCTGGCCGGGGTGAGGGGCTGCATCGCGGAGCACTCACCAGCACAGCCCCATATCCAGCACAGCCCCCCATCCAGCACAGCCCCCCATCCAGCACAGCCCCATATCCAGCATAGCCCCTCACCAGCACAGCCCCCCATCCAGCACAGCCCCTCACCAGCACAGCCCCATATCCAGCACAGCCCCTCACCAGCACAGCCCCTCATCAGCCTCCTCGGCTGGCTCTGACCTAGAAAGCAAACACCGCCGCAGGCCCCGTCTCCCCGTGCCGCTAATGCACCGGGCAGGAGCCGAGCGCTGCAGATGGGGCCATCAGCCCCCGAGCCCGCGCCGTGGGCCAGCGCCTCCCCGCACCGCGCCGGCGCACACACAGGCTTATAGGGCAGTAGGTCAGAGCCAGCGTGGGGACACAGTGACGTGTCCCCTCAGAGACGTGCGGGGCCGTGGGACGGGACCTGCGGCTCGCCGGGGAAGCAGCCTGGCAGGAGAAAGGGCTGAGGTAGGTGAGGCAGGGCTGGGCTGTGGGACCGTCCATGGGGCACTGGGGTGAATCCGGGGGATGGTGGTTGGGGTGAGCCCAGCCCAGAAGGCACTGGGGGTCCTGGCGCCCATTTCGGAGTGGGGGGATGATCAGGTCTGGTGATGAGAGCAGGGGTCAGCTGGGACACCCCTGTCCCCAGAAGCGTTTCTGTATCAGCTGGACGTGCCGGCATCCTGGCTCCCTGCCCGCCTGCCTGTGTCCATTGCGCTGGCACTCGCGGCTCTACCAGCAACCTGCTGCTGGTTTTGGGGGGTGGAAAGCTCTGACTTTGCCCTCCCTGTTTGGCAGCAAAGCCCTTCTTTTGTTTCCGGTGTCACCGTATCCTCCTCGTGCCCTGCAGCAGGGCAGCCCTTGGCTGGCGGCACAGCCGGGCTGCGAGCAGCCCTGCCAGGATGCGCCCACGCCATTGCCGGCACCGTGGTGCCTGAAGGGCCTGGCACAGGCAGCGAGCTCTGCTTAGCGTGGCAGCGTTGGCTGGGATGGGGCTGCTCTCCTGCTCTGTCCTGCCTGTCCCTGGGGCCCGGGCAGGGCACAGGCAGGGATGGCACCAACCCCTGGCACTGAGAAGTCTTTGCTCCCTTCCTTGGCCGCTGTCAACTCGGGTTTCCAGCTGCCAGCGCTCAGCGTGCTGCCCGCTGCTCCCTGCCCCTGCTCGCGGTCCCTGGGGGGCTGCGGTGGGTGATGCTTTCCCCCTGAGCTGGGCTGGGGATGGCCCTGGAGGTCACCCCGCTGCAGTCACCCCACCGAGATGTCCACCAGCACCCAGCCCCACACCGCCAAGGGACCTGTGCAGCGGCACAGCCGCCGTGCGGGGCTGGGGCCGCGGCGCAGCAGCGCGGGCGCCTTCGTGTGCAGACCTGCGCATGAATCAGGAGGCGGCGGAGAGCGCCCGAGCGGGGATGTTCAAGCCAGGTTTTGCCCGGTTTCGTCCCAGCCACGTCCTGCGTGTCCGAGCGGTGCCACCTCCTCCACGTGGAGCTGCCGTTCCCCTGCAGCGCCGTGCGGCTGCGTGTCGGTGCTTTCTCCCCCCGCGCTGTGTGTGCTCAGGGACCTGATGTGAGCGGCTCTGGCGGGTCCCGGGTGCCGGCGCAGGAGCGGGTGAGCGTTTGTCACCCCTCGGCGTGCCCTGGGGCCCTCGGGGACGCGGCGGGGAGCAAGTGGGGTGCTGTGGGTCTTCACTGAGGTGGGGAGCTGGTGGGTGCGCTGGCCGCCTGGGACAGGGGGCTTCCCCCTCCCACGCAGGATCCCGGACTGAGAGCATGACAAGAGTATCGGGTCGTCGCTGCTTTGCACCGCTCTGCCACATCTCCTGGGTTTGGAGTGCTCTGCATGATGTTGTCCTTTCCGCCACCCTCCTTTTGTCAGACCTCTTGTCAGCTGCGCTGCTCCCCGTCTGCTTCCCCACAAACGCTGATGCTGCCGCAGGGGCACGGGGGGCTCTGGCTGTCCCTGGAGGGGTCTGTCAGGCCACCATGCCCATTGACGGGGGCTCAGCAGAGTCTGAGCACCTCCCCGTGATGTTCATCATCATGGTGTTCATCATCACCCATTGCCGAGGGCTCTGCCGCACTCTCCCTCACGGAAACCCCACGGCTGCGAGCGGGTCGGGGCAGGGCAGAGCTGCTCTGGGTGGGGTTTGTGGGTGCAGAGGAGGAGGAGCACCTCACCCTGGCTCAGGTACGCAAGGTGACGTATTGGGACACGAAACAGCTCAACCATGGGCTCTGGGATGGTGCCTGTGGGATGGGCAGCTCCCCAGGTGAGATCCCCAGGGACAAACTGGGACAAGCTGGCTCCATCCTCGGAGCTGCTTAAATACCCTGCGGTGGTAAAATCCCATGGGGACGCCCAGGCTGGTCTCATCCTGCCCCCGTGGCAGAGCACGGGTGCTGCCGGGCCCGATCCTGCCGTCCCCCAGCACGGAGCCAGGAGAGCGGGGAGGGAGTGACGGGGGCTGGCTGCTGAGTCAGCACCTTCCCGCTGCGGTGCTGCGGGAGCGCTGGTGATGTGTGCGTGCCACAGGACCCCGGGTGCGCAGGCATCGCTCTGGAGCCGATCCCTGAGGTTACGCACGTCCTGTGGGGCTTTCAGTGCCCCAGGGAAGTCCTCGTGTGACCCCGGGACTGCTGTGATTTGGGGGTGTCCTTTTGGGCCTCGTTTTCTGTTGAGGGTGAGAAGGGAGCTGGTGTCGGGTCCCACCGCAGCGGTGGCAGCATCTGCGCCCCGGGTACTGCCCTGGCTGCGTTCCTGGCCGTGGAACGGAGCCGTGGCAGCAGGCTTTGGCACCGCCGTGTGGCTTGGGGATCGGCACTTGTGTCCGGCTCACTGTACCCCTGGGCACTGTTCTGTGCCGCCGTGATGGTGCTGCTGGGCACTGCAGAGCCCGTGGTCCCCACCGGTGGGGCTGGGGCTGCCAGCAGCATCCCCCGGAAGGGATGCTCTCGAGCTGGCACCCGCCGTGCTCCGGCTGGCCTGGCTCCAGCTTCCTCGCTGCTCCTTGGGCTCGGCGCAGTCCGGAGCCCGGAGCAGATGTTTGGCTCGGCTCCCCGGGAGCGGCGGGAGCGGCCGCCCTCTCCTGCTCCGTGTGGGATTGGCCTGGCTTTCCGCTCCCTTCCCTCGAACGCCCCTCGCGTGGTGTTGGCCGGTCCGCCCTGACCCCATTGCCGCCGTCCCGGCGAGCCCATGAAGTCATTCCTCGATGGGGACATCCCGCGGGGCACGGCCGTGGCCCCGCACGTGGCCTGGCGTGTGTGCGGGGGCCCCAGCCTGACCGGCTCGGGGGGGCCGGGAAGTGGCGTTGGATAAATATTTGCTGTGCTGCGCCGCGTGCCGGGCTCAGCGGGGTCCCTCCTTGCAGCTGGGGATGGGGAACCGGCCCAGAAAGGGGCCCCAGAACCCCGCTGGGCACCACCAGCATCGCAGCGCTGTGTTCCAGCCGGCTCCTTATTTCGGTGTTTGGGTCGAGGTGCCCAGTGCTGACCCCCGGGCCCTGGGGCTGCCGGGGCTGCGCTGCTGTGGCAGCAGCCACACTGGGCACGTTTTAGGAAGGAGATCGCGGGGTTGCAGGACTTGGGGGAGCAGAGCACTCGGGGGTCAGCGCACACGCAGGATTTGGGGAGGTCCTGGAGCTGGCCATGGACACGGAGCAGAGCCGAGCCCCAGGCTGGACCTCGCGCACCCACGCACCCCGGGAGAGCTGCTCGGGGGGATCTGCCCCCCAAACCCCGCTGCCTGTCCGCTTCCCGCCCGGGGAGCTCAAGAGATGGCTTTGCCGCTTGCCACGTGCCGCCCTGCCATGAGCGGAGGCCCGGCCGCTGCGGGCGGAGGTGTCCGAGGCCACCGGCTTGTCCAGGCAATGGGAAAAATAGGAATTTCGCAAGCGGGCTGAGTCACGCTGCTCCCCCACCCCGGTGCGGCCCTGGGACTCTCCGAGCACAAACGCGGCTGCTGCTGCAGCCCACGGTGCCGCCACGGTGCCCCGAGCGAGGCGGCGTGGGTCACCGCTCCCGGAGCTGCCGGGGATCCCCGCGCCAGGACACGCTTCCTCCGGGGTTTCCGCCGCTCGGGGGGGTCAGAGGGGTGAGCGCGCGTTGTGCCCCCGCAGCAGGGCTGGCTGAGCTCAGCGGCCCCGCTGGCGCGGCGCCGGGTGCGTGGTTGGGGTCCGCGGCTGATCTCGCTGCCCGACACCCCCACGGCACCGGCCGCGCTGCCGCGGGTCGGCCAGGCCCTGCTGTTGCCGCGGTCAGCAGCGCAGAGCTGGAGCGGAGGCACAGCCTGGCCACAGGTTCCCCTTGCAGGGGCCGCACACGCTCTGGGGACCCACGGGGGCTGTCACCCACAGCCCTCGGGGACCTGGGGGGCTGGGGGACCGGAGGCAGTGCTGCCTGGAGGACAGGGGCTGGAACAACTGCCGGGATGTGATGCTGATCCTCTGCTGCTGGGTGAGCTCAGGCGCGGCAGACCCCCTCCCCTGCCTCAGTTTCCCCATCTGCAAGGTCTCTGCCACCCTCTGTTCCTCTGAGCGTGGCTGTGGTGAAGGGTGCCAGGTCCTGGTACCCAAAATGCAAATGGGAAGCCCCTGGGGTCAGGGTAGCCTGTGGGCAGGGGCTGGTGGTATCTGGGGGGGTTACCTGGGGGTTTGGGGGGGTCCTGGAGGCCACACAGGATTTAGGGGGGTGTGGGGAGAACTTAGAGGAATCTGGGTGCTCCTAAGTGAATCTGTGGCGTTCTCGAGCAGTACTGGGGGGCTTTGGGGCTGTTTGAGGGGCGTGTGGGGTGTGCAGGGGGTGTGGGGATCTAAGGGGGTCTGGGAGGGTGTTGGGGGTCTCGTGATGGCCTGAGGTGGTTCCTGAGGCAGATGTGAGGGGGAAGCAGAGTCGCCCCTGCCCGTGCCCGCGGGGAGTCCCCAACCCCCCCATCGTGATTTATGAAGCTAATTGGTTTTTCTGCCCCATTAATTGGAGGAGAAGGGGAGGGAGGAAAGAGCCCCAGTGTGCCCGTTCTTTCCTCGTGGGTCCTGCCAGAGCAGCGCGAGGCTGTGATGGGGGACACCGGTGGCACATTCACAGGGCCCCCTCAGCGCAGTGACCCACAGGTGTGGGGTGTAGAGACCCCCCAGTGCAAGCCTGTGTTTCCTCCCCTGGGGTGACACCGGCAGAGCAGGAGGAAGGGGCTGGGGCAGAGCAAGAGGGACTCGCTTTAACCCAGGGCTGAGCTCCGGGTGGGTGCCAGGGCTTCGGCAGCACCGGCCTGGCAGGGACACGAGTGCCGGGAGCCCCGGTGGGTGCCAGCGGGTCTGTCTGGTGTGTGGGTGGGTGTCTGTGCTGGTGGGAGATGGGTGAAGCAGGTAGACCGAACCCTCGAGCTCCAACAGCAGCCGCTGCTGAGAAATGGGCTGGGTGAATCCTCTGCGAAGGGCTCGGTGCCGGTGCCAGTGCTGCTGTGACCCACAGCGATTCTCTGCCATCATCTCGCACCGGACTCCTGGCTCTGGCAGGGTCAGAGCTGCCTTTCCTGGGGCCACCGTACTGGTCTGTGCTGGCCTGGCTCCCCCCGCCACCCTGGGCACCCAGGGTCTGGATTTGTGCCCTGCCAAAGCCAGAGCTGCTCCTGCGAGCGCTGCCTGAGCCGGCCGTGGTGGGGACGAGGAGGGCAGGGAGGGGACAGTATCCGGTGCCACGAGTGGGCAGAGGGACCACGGGGATGCGATGCTGGACGGGCTGTGCTGCTGTACTCGTTGGCAAACACCGGCGTGGGGCTGTCACCCCGCGGTGGGGCCATCACCCCGCAGTGGGGCTGTCACCCCGCAGTGGGGCTGCCTGCAGGGTACCGCGCCGTGCTGGGGTCACCGCCGGCTGGAGGCCGAGAGCTGCTGCAGGGATGGTGACTGCGGGCAGGGTCTGATGGGGGAAACGGGGACAGCCGGGCATCCCTGGCCCGCTGTGCCGTGCCGTGCCGTGCCGTGCCGTGCCGTGCCGTGCTGTGCCGTGCCGTGTGTACCGCAGCACCTCGCCGGGGCAAGCACCGCTCAACCAGGCGATGGGGCTGCGCTGTGAGGAGGGAGCCAAGAGGCGTTGCCGTTCCCTCCGAGGAAGGCGTGAGGAAGGAATTACTTATTTCCCAGCCCACAGGGAGCGGGTCTGGTTTGCCAAGGCTGCAGTTAACCCTCTCTGCCTGCTGTGGCTGGGCTGGCAAAGGTGTCCCCAGTGTCACTGTCCCAGCGAGGACACTGCCCTGGGGTGCAGCTCCTGCTCTGATGCAAGAGAGAGAAAAAGACAGAAATCAGCTTTTTGGTGGATGAAGTGCAGAGCGGTGCAGGCGCTGGTGCCCGGCAGGAGCCGGGGCTGTTGGGAGCAGCTGCCCTGGCACCCGGTGGGGCTGGGGGGTGCTGCCCTCAGGGAGTGGGGTGAGGGGGTTTAGGGGCACTGGTGCCAGGCTGGGGGATGGCCGGGGGGACACAGGTGCCACATTGTGGACTGGAATGGGGAGCACTGGTGCTGCCTGTGGGGATGTGAGTGGGGGCTTGGGGGCTCTGGGGGCAGCTGAGGAGCCCTGGGCTGAGACTGGGGGGATGCCGGGCTGAGGCTGGGGGGTAACAGGGACAGGGATGGGGGGTCATGGGCTGGACTGGGCGGCACTGGGACTGCTTGTGGGGACGTGACCTTGGGGCTCTGGGCTGGGGGGGGGCACCGGGAGCGGTGGGGCTGGGAGCCAGGACGCCGGGCCCATCCCGGCGGGGG
>VWYH01004025.1:291261-320475 GCA_013399365.1 Pampusana beccarii | reverse complement strand
GGCTCCGGTACCCGCGGCCGGCGGAGCTGATCCCGGCGGGGAGGGGCGGGCACCGGGGTGCCGGGGGGCTCCGAAGCGGGTGCGGCTGGGCCGGGAGCGGAGCATCCCCCCGCAGCCCCTCGCCCCGGGGCCGTGGGTCGGGTCTGTCCGCTGCTCGCCGCCGTTGCAGCCGCCTCCTCGGGTCGGGCTGCGCATCAGCGGGGCCGTGTCGGGACGTTTCTGGCCGGTCCCCGCACGTTCCGGTGCCGCGGCAGGACGGTCACGCTGCCGCAGCCCCCGCCTCTGCCCTTGAACATCCTTTCCGTGGGAGCTGTCGGGGGCAGAGGGGTGCAGGGCTTGGGGGTGTCCTGGCACATCGCTTTCTTCGGGGGGAGTTTGGTGCGGGGCCGGCTGGAGGGTGGTGGGGAATTGCTCTGTACAAGATGGAGAGGCTGGAGCACAAAGCAGGAATTGAGTTTTGCCCCCGGCAGGATGCTGCGGCATGGCTGCCCCTCGTTTGGGGTCTGCGGGGACACTCGGGTGGCCTCAGCTGGCGGGAATCAGGGTGCCTGGGCTCGGCTGTGCACCAGGAGTCGTCGCGGCCAAGGTCAGAAAGCTGAGCCTTTCTACAGCACACGCACGCGAGTTTTGGGGACCCCCGCAGTGTGCCAGCCGTGTGCTCCATTAGAGAGCTGGAGACACCCCACAGCGGGTCTGGCTCCCAGCCTCACCCCATTATTTCAGTGCTGTTGGGATGTCACCTGCGACCCCCATACTGCCCTTCCTTGGCGTTAGGCTGCTAAGGAGGATCTGGGGTCACCCCCATTCAGCCTGTTTCCCTGGGATCTGTGCGCCTGGGGCAGCGGGGTTTCCAGCGCAGGGCTGGGAGAGCGTTTAGGGTCTGTGCTGCCAGGGGACCAAGCTGGAGAGAGCCAGTGCCGTGTGTGGTCACAGCTGTGTGCCCACGGGACACAGCTCCCCAAAGCTCTGCCTCACTCAAGCACCACTTGCTGCGGGTGATGCCCATGTGGGAGACGAGCTTTGCTTTGTGCTCTGGGGGGGGATTTCTGTCCCGCTGAGAAGTCACCCCCAGAGCAAGGGCTGCTGGTGGGAGATGCTTGGAGCCGGGCAGCCCAGCAGCACATCCTGGCCATGTGGTCGTAATTAAATCCCTTCCTGGGTGGCAGCGCCTGCGGGGCTCTGTTCCAAAGTCGCTGTGGGGACGAAGGGGACTGTGTCCGTCCTGGCACTGTCGTGGCTTTGGCCAGTCCCAGATATCAGGGTACATGGGGCTGATCGGAGCGGGCTGGAGCTGCCTGCGTTGCTCTGTCCTGGTGTTTGGGCGTCCCCGAGGGGATGATGGTGGCTGTTGTCTGTGCCCTGGCACCCTGGTTGGCAGAGGGTGGGTGTCTCCTCCAATGCCAGGCCCACCCTGTCCTGTCCCCAGCTCAGCCAAGGTCACAGTGCCACTTGGGTGACACTAAGCAGCTTCACCACCTGCTCGGGCTCTGGTGCACTGGACTCCTCCGGCACCTCTGTGGCCCCAGTGTTGGGGAATGGGCATCTCCGGCAGGGACCAGGGCTGGCTACAGCCCCCCAGCTCTGCTCCCCTCTCCTATGCCGCTGTTTGTCCCCCGCCGAGTTCCTTGCAGCCCCCTTGGAGGCTGCGGGGCCTCCCTGACCTACTCAGCTGCTGACCGGAAAGGGGCCGTGCTCAGTCTGCTGGAAGATGCTCCTGCCCGTCTGCGCCGGATCGCCGCGGGCACAGCCCGGTGCCGCGGAGCCGGCCGGGCCCGTGGGGTGCGCAGGCAGCTGCTGCCCCGGCACAGCCCTGACTGCCGGCCCTGGAGATGCGCTTGTGCACGCTCCGCTGAGCCCCCGGCACGGAGCAGCTGCCCCGGCACAGCCGTGGTGCCCGTACCTGCCGCCTGTGCCCGCCGTGGGTGCTGGAGAGGGCGGAGCGGGGTGCAATGGGGCCACCTGAGGAAGGGTGGGTGCTGCAGGGTGGCTGGTTTGTTTGCTCCAGACGGTCCCTGCCCTTTCCGGCAAACCTCCCGACCCTCTCACCCAAGGGGCTCAGTGCCAACCGCGGTGCTGCCAGCCCTGCCGGAGTGGGTGCTGGCCACTCTGCGCTGCACAGGTGCCCCCTGTCCCTAAAGAAACCGGTGCTGGGAGCTGGTGCTGGGCAGGGGGCTCTGACAGCGGCTCTGCCCTTGCAGCTGGGATGAGAGCAGCTCCATCAGCAGCGGCCTCAGCGATGCCTCTGACAACCTCAGCTCGGAGGAGTTCAACGCCAGCTCCTCGCTCAACTCCCTGCCCTCCACCCCCACCGCCTCGCGCAGGAACTCGGCCATAGCGGTAGGTGCCCGTGGTGCCCGGACGCTTCTGGCCCCGGTCCCGGCTCGATGCCACAGCCTCTGCGGGAGGGAAGGGATGGAGGGTGTGGGGAAACTGAGGCATGCAAAGGGTGTTCGGTGCATCTCTGTCCTGACTGGCTGGTGCTGCCTGGGCATGGGTTTGGGGTGGGTGCCAGGGACACCCCTGACTCTGCTCCGCCAGCAGCTGCGCACGGACTCGGAGAAGCGCTCGCTGGCAGAGAGTGGCCTGAGCTGGTACGGCGAGGGCGAGGACAAGGCGCCCAAGAAGCTGGACTACGAGAGCAGCAGCCTCAAGATGGAGCACGGCTCCAAGTGGCGGCGGGAGCCCTCGGAGGGCGGCGAGGAGGGTTCCAAAGGTGGTGAACTGAAGAAGCCCGTCAGCCTGGGCACCCCGGGCTCCCTCAAGAAGGGCAAGACCCCTCCGGTGGCTGTGACCTCCCCCATCACCCACACGGCCCAGAGCACCCTCAAAGTGGCAGGTGAGACCCGCTTGGGGCAGGGTGCAGCTTCTCTGGTGGGGAGAGGGGTGGGTGGCATCTTTGTGGGCTTTCCCTGAGCACGTTGGCCACGAGATGCCCTGTGACCGCGCTCAGACCCTGTAGCTGGAGGGGTTGGCAGGGCCGTGTGTCCCCACAGGCAGGGTGTGGGTCTGGCCCCACACTGAGCCCTGTTTGCCCAGGATTGTTCCAGCCCCATGGCCTCGTAGCGATGTGTGGGGCTGTGAGCTGGCTGGGTGTCCCAGGGGCCTGGCCGTGGCTCTGCCCCAACACCTGGGATGGTGGCACGTCCTTTCGTCTCCATCACATCCCTATGTCTTTGATATTGGTATCTGATCTGAGCTGGTTCACAGCCAAATATCCCCAAAGGCTCCCAAGACGCTAACCCATCCTTCCGTGCCCAGCAGGCAAACCCGAGACCAAAGGCACGGACAAGAGCAAGCTGTCTGTGAAGAGCACCGGCCTGCAGCGCTCCTCCTCCGATGCCGGCCGGGACCGCATCGCCGACGCCAAGAAACCGCCCTCGGGCCTCACGCGCCCCTCAGCCTCCAGCTCCTTTGGCTACAAGAAACCGGCTCCCACCACCGGCACGGCCACCGTCATGCAGACTGGGGGCTCGGCCACGCTCGGCAAGATCCAGAAGAGCTCCGGCATCCCTGTCAAGCCGGTCAGCGGGAGGAAAACAAGCCTGGATGTGTCCAATGCAGCCGAGCCTGGCTTCCTGGCCCCGGGGGCTCGTTCCAACATTCAGTACCGCAGCCTGCCCCGGCCGGCCAAGTCCAGCTCCATGAGTGTCACCGGTGGCCGCGGCGCGAACCGGCCGGTCAGCAGCAGCATCGATCCCAGCCTGCTGAGCACCAAGCAGGGCGGCATCTCAGTGTCGCGGCTCAAGGAGCCGTCCAAGATCGGCGCTGGCCGCGGCACGCCGGCCCCCGTGAACCAGACGGACCGTGAGAAGGAGAAGGCCAAGGCCAAGGCGGTGGCGCTTGACTCTGAGTGTGGGACGCTGAAGAGCGTCAGCTCGCCTGAGAGCACCCCGAAAGCCCAGGCCAACCTCCCGCCGGCAGCCAAGGTGGCTGAGCTGCCCCCCACACCTCTCAGGTACGATCCTTCCTCCTCCGAGGGCACTGGGTGTCCGGCACGGCTGTGCCCAGCACCCAAGTCTCACCTGTTTTGCCCCCTCCAGAGCGGCTGCCAAGACCTACGTGAAGCCTCCTTCGCTGGCCAACTTGGACAAGGTCAACTCCAACAGCCTGGACTTGCCCTCCTCCAGCGAGCTGCACCCCCCGCACGCTGCCAAGCTGCAGGACCTGCACCCAGCCGGGGGGCACCTGGCGCCCTGCTTCACCCCCAGCCCTGCCCCCATCCTCAACATCAACTCCGCCAGCTTCTCCCAGGGCCTGGAGCTCATGGGGGGCTTCAGCGTCCCCAAGGAAGGCAGGATGTACCCCAAGCTCTCCGGCCTGCACCGCAGCATGGAGTCCCTGCAGATGCCCATGAGCCTGCCCAGTGCCTTTTCAGGGGGCAGCACCACCACCCCCGCCCCTGCTGCTGTGCCCCCCGCCAGCACGGAGGAGGAGGAGGAGGAGGAAGAGGCAGGAGAGCTGGGCTGGAGTGGGAGCCCCCGGCTCGCACATCTGGACAGGTACAGCTGGAGGGAGGGCACGGGGCTGCTGCGCATCTCAGTGGGCTCAGATCCCTCCCTGCTGCCCGGCAATGACCTTTGCTGCCTTCGGGGGCTTGTCCTGCTACATTTTTGGGGAAAAGCCCCCTATCCTCATGGCTGAGCCCCCATGGCACCTTCCCTCCTCTGTGTGGGGTTGTGACTGATCTTTCCTTCCCTTCCAGCGCCAACCGTGACAGGAACACGCTGCCCAAGAAAGGGCTGAGGTAAAAGAGCCCGAATCACTTTTGGATGGTGCTGGGGAGGGAGAGGGGGCTGTGGAGCTTTTGGGGGAGTGCAGGGGCTGGGAGCCAGGATGGGGCTGGGAGCCAGGATGGGGCTGGGCCACCTCACCTCGCCGCTCTCTGCTCTGCCCGCCAGGTACCAGCTCCACTCCCAGGAGGAGGCCAAGGAGCGGCGCCACTCGCACGCCGTGGGCAGCGGGCTCCCCGAGGCCGAGGACCAGCAGGACCTGCCCTCGCCCCCTGCCCTGCCCATGGCGCTGGTCGGGAAGGGGCCGCTCACCAACATCGGTCAGTGCCCTCCGCCACAGGCTCTCCCGCTCTCAGCCAGCACTGTCCCTCCTGCCCCTGTCACCCGTGTCCCTGTGTGACGTGCTGGTGCTGCTTCTCACCTCAACACCCCCAGCAGCCCCAGTGCCTGGTGCCTTTGGGGCCAGGGATGTCCATCACCTCCGCTTCAGGGTATCTCATCCATCCTCAGGGCTCTGCCCCCAGCTCCCTGCTCCCCTGGGGGTGCCCGGCAGGGCTGGGTAAGCCCTGACTGCTCTTGCCAGGACCTGCATGTTCTGGAGGGTTTGGGGGGTCCAGGTGGATGGGTTGGGGCTGCTGGAGAGGGGCAGCAGGTGATGAGGTGCTCCCCTCCTGCACCCGCAGGTACAGGGGCTCTGTTGTAGTGCCCAATTTTCCCTGGGCAATGGATTTGTTTCTCAGCCCTGTGGTTCCCTTGGTGCTGGTGTCCAGGTCTTCCCAGTGTAAATCTGCGTTTCACTTTCCCCCGCGCCTCCTGCTTTGGGACCATGGTCCCAGCTCCCTCTCCACATCCCAACTCTCGTGGATGGCTCCCAGCCCTGTTTCCCCATCCCAACCCAGTCCCTGGCGTGACTCTGACCCTGCCTTTCCTTGCAGTGAGCCCCACTGCCGCCGCAGCCCCCCGCATCACCCGCTCCAACAGCATCCCCACCCACGACTCCACCTTCGAGCTGTACAGCACGTCCCAGCTGGGCAGCACCCTCTCCCTGGCCGACAAGTCCAAGGGCATGATCCGCTCGGGCTCCTTCCGCGACCCTGTGGATGACGGTGAGAGCGCTGCACTGCTGTCCCAGCGGAGGGGGCTGCTGGGGGGGCGATGGGGCTCCCCATGCACTGGCCCTCCTGGTGCCATGGGTTGGTTTGGTGCATCCGGTCCTCAGCATCAGAGCAGGAGACGGCAGCCCCAAGACCCCTATGTGCTGGGTCACAACCAACCCTGACCCCTGGGGGTGCCTGGTGTCCCTGGGTTGGTCCCAGGGTGTTGTGGCACTGGGGAGGGGGGGTCTCAAGCAGCCAGGGAGGGTGACAGAGCCCCCAGGCTCAGCCAGAGAGGAGGGAGCAGGTGGAGGGAGCTCCACATGCCTGGGGGGGTCACCAGCCACGTGCCAAGACACGAGCAGTGCTGAGCAGCCACTGTCCCACCCTCTGCCTCCCCTGCCCTGGGAGCTCCATCCCTGTCCCCCGCTGTGTCCTGCACCCGCAGCCCCAGGGGTGGCACAGACTGGAGCACCCTGACACGCCGCGTTTTGTTCCGTTGCAGTTCACGGATCAGTGCTGTCCCTGGCTTCCAGCGCATCCTCCACCTACTCCTCCGTAAGAGCCGCCGCCGTGCCGCGCCGCTTGCTGCATGGCTGGGGGGGGCCGGGGTGGGCGCGGGGGGCTCCGTGCATGCCTCTGCCTCGCGCTGAGCCTGTCCTGCCTCGCTGCCCTCCTGACTGCCCGCTCTGTCTGTCTGTCTCTCTCTGCTCTCGCGCTGCCAGGCTGAGGAGAAGATGCAGTCCGAGGTGAGCCCGCGCCCTCTGCTCGTCACCCGCGCCCGCCACCGCGGCGAGGGCGAGCGCCCGGCCCTTCTCACGCCCTCCGCTCTCTCCCCACAGCAAATCCGCAAGCTGCGCCGCGAGCTGGAGTCCTCGCAGGAGAAGGTGGCCACCCTGACATCCCAGCTCTCTGCTAACGTGAGTCCCCGCGGGAGCTGCTGCAGGACACGCTGCTCTGTGTCCCTGCTGTGCGCAGCGCTCGTGCTGCCTGTGCCCACGAGAGCCTGGATTTCCCCTCTCCAGCTTCCTGCATCCCACATCCAGCCGTGGGTGCTCGCCCGGCTATGGGTGCCTGTCCAGGTGTGGGTGCTCACCCATTTTTCTCCACCTCTCCCAGGCCAACCTGGTGGCAGCTTTTGAGCAGAGCCTGGTGAGCATGACGTCCCGCCTGCGGCACCTGGCCGAGACCGCTGAGGAGAAGGTGGGTGCTGTCGGGGTGCCGCGGGGGCACTGGGGTCGCTGGCTGTGCGGGAGGGTGTTGTGGGGCTGGGGGATGCTGGATGGGGTGAACCTGGCACTGCTCACCCCAGGGGTGCTCTCGGGGTGGGCCCTGTGCCATCGGGGTGCACTCTACACCTCCCGCTCTGCTCCCCCAGGACACGGAGCTGCTGGACCTGCGAGAGACCATTGACTTCCTGAAGAAGAAGAATTCAGAGGCCCAAGCTGTGATCCAGGGTGCCCTGAATGGCACAGATGTCACCCCCAAAGGTACTGCACGGTGCTGCAGCCCCCACCAAGGGAGTGCAGCCCTTCCTGAGTTACTTGCCCAAACCCAGCCGGGCTGTTCCTGCACGGGGTCCCAGGGCTCACCTCACACACATGGGGTGCTCACAGGGGAGGGTCAGGGTTCCCCAACAGCAGCCATTCCCCCTGGGACACCTGGGCCAGGGCTGGACAGCCAGAGCTGTCACTGCAGGAGGTCTCGGTGTGGGTGCCTGGGGTGACGGGGTGGTTGTCCTCCCCGGGACACCTCCTTCTGGGACGCCTCCTCGCCCAGCCCTTTGCCAACAGCCCAGTTTTGTCTGCTGCTCTGGGCTTTGTTCCCATGAGGGCTGTTTCAGCCCCGAAACCCCAATGTGAGGGCCAGGAGGTGGCCTGGGACAGGAGCAGAACCACGTGTGCTCTGGGCATCTCCCCGGGGTTTGGGGTCACTGTCCCAAATGGCAGCACTCATGTGGTGTCTGAGCATCTGTCATCTTACAGGGTGGCTCTGAGGGCTCGGAAGGTGTTTGGGTGGGAGAAGGGGAGGAGTACAGGGAGGAGGGTGGGTGGCTCTGGCCTTGGGGCAGACACAGTTTGCTGATATCTCCTTTCCCGGTCTCTCCCGCTTCCCTCGCTGCCCCCAGAGCTGCGCATCAAGCGGCAGAACTCCTCCGACAGCATCTCCAGCCTCAACAGCATCACCAGCCACTCCAGCATCGGCAGCAGCAAGGACGCCGACGCTAAGAAGAAGAAGAAGAAGAGCTGGGTGGGTTGGCCGAGGCGCTGGCAGGAGGAGCGGGGCCTGGGGAGCACTGGTGGGGTCTGGCCAGGGTCAGCCCCACGAGCCAACAGCTCTCGGTGCGCCTTGGCGTTGTGGTGTTGGTGCCCTCTGTCCCCTGGGGACAGCACTGGCGAGGAGCCTGTAGCCACCATGGATTTGTGTCTTGATGTGTTGTCCGGGACTTCTCCAGCCCTTCTGGGTGTTTCCCAGCCCTGGTCCCGCATGCCTGCTCCCTCGTTTCTCCCCACATCTCCCTGCTGCCCACCCAGGCTCTGGCAGCATGGGGGGGCCGGACACCTCGGCCAGGCAGCCCCTTCCCTGTGCCGGGCAGCTCTGAGCTGGACGCGCGATTAAGTTTTGCTTTGTTTTGTTTCTCTCCCCCTCTGCTGACCTCAACCCTTTTTTTCCAGGTGTACGAGGTAAGTCCTGTGCTGTTCCCTCCATCCCATGCCTGGCCAGGGCCCTCGCTCCATTTTGCGGGACGGTGCTCATAACTCCCCATCCCATCCATCCCACTGGCACTAACCCCAGCACGGGCCATCCTGGGCCCCAGATGGGCTGCACACACCGTGGATGTTAAAACCAAAATACACACCCGTGCAGGGGGGCTGAGCTGCCCCAGGTGGCCCTGAGGCAACAGGAAGGGCTCGGATGGGGACCTGTCCCAGGAATGGGGACAGTCCCCTTCTTGCCCGGGAAGGCAGGTGCTCTCCTGACTCCCCACAGCCAGATCTTTTGGGACAGGGACATCACAACAGCCCTGCTGGTGGCACTGGGGTGTCCTGCTGCCCGTCGGCATCGCCAGGGCTGGCCTGACGTGGCCCCAAGTGGCTCTGTCCCTGTTGGGACCCGTGTGTGTCCCAGTGCTCCTCTGCTCTCCCACCAGCAGCAGAGCTTGACACCTGCCTGCTTTTTTATGCTGAAATGCGATGGTTTTGCTTTTGGGGACACCCCAGACCAGCAGCCTGGCTCCTGGGGGAGCTGGGCCGGATCCTGCCCTTCCTCCATCCCCAATTCCTCCCACCTCCCCGGGAGCAGGTCCTGTCCCTCCCTGGGACATAGGGTGAGCCCAAGGTGCCTGTCCTGCTGCTCTCCCATGGGCTGGTGCTGCGTGAGCGGGACCTGGGCCCGGTTTGGCCCCTGCAGTGTCCATCCATCCCCCGGCACGCTGCTCACCCCCTGCTTGCGGTGCTGTGTGCATGCTGCATGCCCGAAGGGACCCCGGGGACATCGCTGTGCTTCGGGGGGACCCTGAAGGACAGAGAGGGGTGTGGGGCTGAGGTTGACCCCTTGCACCAGGACCCCGGCTCTGGGGTGGCTGGGTGGGGGGATGTCCCCAGAATGCCCCGGCTGGGCTGGCTGTTGGGGGTGGATGTGGGGACAGAGTCGGCCCTTCCCGATGGACCAGGGGGCTGGTGCGGTGCCCAAACACCCCAATGTGGGTGCTGGGGGGCAAAAGGATTAGGGGGAGCCTGACCAGGATGCAAGTCCCGCTCCATGGGGCTGTTTGTTGCCGTCTGGGCTGGGGTGTTGCACAAAGGGCCCTGCGCCCCCATCAGCTGTGCTGACAGAGCACAGTCCTGACTTGGTGATGGGTGTGGTGTTACTGGTCCCAGCTCAGACTGGGACCCCTGGGGCAGAACCAGCTCAGGTCTCTGCAGCTGCACTGTTGGGCTGTCCCCGAACAGCATTTCTGTCTCCCGTAGCTCCGCAGCTCCTTCAACAAGGCCTTCAGCATCAAGAAGGGCCCCAAATCAGCCTCGTCCTACTCGGATATCGAGGAGATCGCCACGCCAGACTCGTCGGCCCCCTCCTCCCCCAAGCTGCAGCATGGCTCCACAGAGACCGCCTCGCCCTCCATCAAATCCTCCACCTCCTCCTCCGTGGGCATCGACACGACTGAGTACGTGGGGCAGGGCGGGTGGCACAGGGTGGGGAGGGCTGGACACGGGGGCTGCAGCTCCTGCCGTGGGCACATGCAAGACTCGGTCCCTTCCCTTGGCCCAGGCTCTTCCAGGCCCATAGCGAGGGCGAGCCAGAGAAGAAGGAGGTGTCGGAGCTCCGGTCAGAGCTGTGGGAGAAGGAGATGAAGCTGACGGACATCCGCCTGGAGGCCCTCAACTCGGCCCACCAGCTGGAGCAGCTGCGGGAGACCATGCACAACATGCAGGTGAGGACCCTGACCAGGAGCCGGGCTGGCTCAGGGAATCTGGCCACAGCCCCTGTGTCCCTGGAGCCAGGATGCTGCTGGTGTCCAGCTCCTCACCCTGTGCTGTAACTGGTTCTCCCCCAGCTGGAGGTTGATCTGCTGAAGGCTGAGAACGACCGGCTCAAAGTGGCTCCGGGGCCCTCGGCAGTGCCGGGCTCTGTTCCCGGCCATATCACGAGCACGTCGGCCTCTTCTTCGCCGCGGCGCTCGCTGGGGCTTGCCCTTGGCCACGGCTTCAGCCCCAGCCTGGGGGACACAGGTAGGGCTGACGGAGCTGCTGGTGGATGGGAAGGGCTGGGGCAGGTGTGTGTGGGGGGGGACGTACAGCCAAGACCCCTGGGAGGTGGCAGCTGGTGGGAACACGGTGCTGCTGCTCGCCTGGAGGCAGCTGTGCCAGGGGTATGTCCTGCTGCCAGTGCCACCGTGTGCCACGGCAGCGTTTGGTGCGGGCTGGGCACGGCCAGGCCTGGTGCTCGGCTCTCCCTGCTGGCTCAGCCTCACTGCTCTGTCCCCAGACGTGTCCCCCATGGATGCCGTCAGCGCTGGCACCCAGAAGGACGAGCTGACGCTGCGGATTGTGGTGCGCATGCCACCCCAGCACATCATCAAGGGGGTAAGTGTGGGAACCTGACCTGTCCCCATGCCGTGGCCCTGGGCGAGGGGCAGGGGACACCTGCCCAGGGCTGGTACGCTGCTCCAGCCGCACACCTCTGCCTTGGCTCCCAGGACCTCAAGCAGCAGGAGTTTTTCCTGGGCTGGACCAAGGTTAGCGGGAAGGTGGACTGGAAGATGCTGGATGAGGCTGTCTGCCAGGTCTTCAAGGTAGGAACATGAGGACGCTGCTTTTGAGAACCATCCATGGCTCCCCCATGCCTGATGCTCCTTGGCCCAGGTCCTTACTGGGGTTTCCCGGAGCTGCTGAGCACCCCTTGCTCCCTGCCAGCCCTCGGGGACGCTGACAGCCCTGTCCTTGTCCTTGCAGGATTACATCACCAAGATGGATCCTGCTTCCACGCTGGGGCTCAGCACCGAGTCCGTCTATGGCTACAGCATCAGCCACATCAAGCGGATCCTGGACACGGAGCCACCGGAGCTGCCACTGTGCCGCCGGGGCCTGACCAGCATCGTTGTCACACTGAAAGGTCAGTGTGACGGAGGCTCCATCGCTGTCCCTTTTGCCCTCTGTCTCGCGGTGTTGTGGGGCATGAGTGGGACCCTCAGCCCTCCCCTGCTGCAGGCTTGAAGGAGAAGTGCGTGGACAGCCTGGTGTTCGAGACGCTCATCCCCAAGCCCATGATGCAGCACTACATCAGCCTCCTGCTGAAGCACCGGCGGCTCATCCTCTCGGGACCCAGCGGCACCGGCAAGACCTACCTGACCAACCGCCTGGCCGAGTACCTGGTGGAGCGCTCGGGTCGCGATGTCACGGAGGGCATCGTCAGCACCTTCAACATGCACCAGCAGTCCTGCAAGGTGGGGGCGTGCAGCAGCTGGGAGTGTCCTCTTGGCGGCTGTGCCGTGGCCCCACGTGTGTCGAGTCCTGCACTTGGGTCACAACAACCCCTGAACGCTGCAGGTTTGGGGAAGAGCAGCTGGAAAAGGCCCTGGGGGTGTTGGTGACAGCGGCTGAACACGAGCCAGAGTGTGCCCAGGGGCCAAGAGGCCACAGCATCCTGGCTGGGACCAGCACTGGTGTGGCCAGCAGGCCCAGGGCAGGGACCGAACCTGTGCTGGGACCTGGGGAGGAAAAACCGCGAATCCTGGGGGCAGTTCTGGGCCCCTCACGCCAAGAAAGGCCTTGAGGTGCTGGAGCGAGTGGAGAGAAGGGAACGGAGCTGGGGAAGGGGCTGGAGCACAAGTGTGATGGGAGCGGCTGAGGGAGCTGGGGGTTCAGCTGGAGAACAGGAGCTGAGGGGAGACCTTCTGATCTCTGAACTGCCTGAAAGGAGCTTGGAGCCAGGGGGGTCGGGCTCTGCTCCCCAGGAACAAGCGCCAGGAGCAGAGGAAACGGCCTCAAGTTGCACCAGGGGAGGTTGAGGTTGGATCTGGGAACAATTTCTTCCCCAAAGGGCTGTGGGGCATTGGAACAGGCTGCCCAGGGCAGTGCTGGAGTCACCATCCCTGGAGGGGTTGGACAGACAGAGATGAGGTTCTCAGGGACATGAGTGAGTGGTGAACTTGGCAGCGTTGGGTTAACAGTTAGACTTGATGCTCTTAAAGGTCTTTTCCAACCAAAACGATTCTATGATTCTATTCTGTGTGTCGCCCGGCCCGTTTGTTGCAGGACCTGCAGCTGTACCTCTCCAACCTGGCCAACCAGATCGACCGGGAGACGGGCACGGCGGACGTGCCGCTGGTGATCCTGCTGGACGACCTCAGCGAGGCGGGCTCCATCAGCGAGCTGGTCAACGGCGCGCTCACCTGCAAGTACCACAAATGGTGAGAGCCCCAGGCGCCCTCCTCCAGCGCGGTCCCCTGGGCACACACGTGCTCCCCGCTGCTTTGCAAGATCCCCCGGGCTGGTGGAGACGAGGCTGCACATGTTTGCTGTGCTCAGATCAGCTCTGCTGCGGGTGGGGTGATGCAGGGTGCCTTTTCTCATGGGTCCTGTCTCTCGCTGTCACTCACTCAGCCCCTACATCATTGGGACAACCAACCAGCCTGTGAAGATGACCCCAAACCACGGCCTCCATCTCAGCTTCAGGTGGGAATCGGAATCACAGAATAGTTTGGGTTGAAGGGACGTTCCCAGCTCCCCCAGTGCCCCCCCTGCCATGACAGGGACATCTTCACCAGCTCAGGTTGCTCAGAGCCCCATCCAGCTTCCCCTGGGGTGTCTCCAGGGATGGTTCATCCACCATCTCTCTGGGCAATCATTCATCACTGGGGACCTTCCCCTTGGAGTTTCAGGGGATAGAGGCCGTTGCTCCTACCCTGGCAAGTCCTGAGGACACATCGGTTCATTAGGGATGCTGATGAGCTGATGAGGACCAAGCCCCAGACCTGTCCCTGCTGTCCCAGAATGACCTGATCCCCAAGCGGGACACATGCATTGTGGGGGTGCTGGGAGGTCCCCGAGGGTGCTGGGGGCAGCTTGCGTGGAGCCCTGGCCCTGAACTGAGCACCCGAGCGTCTCCCCAGGATGCTGACCTTCTCCAACAACGTGGAGCCGGCCAACGGCTTCCTGGTGCGCTACCTGCGGCGGAAGCTGCTGGAGTCGGACACGGACGTCAACGCCAACAAGGAGGAGCTGCTGCGGGTGCTGGACTGGGTGCCCAAGCTCTGGTACCACTTGCACACCTTCCTGGAGAAACACAGCACCTCCGACTTCCTCATCGGTACGGCCTGGCCGCACGTTTCCCTCCTCTGCATCGCGCTGGGACTGGGCCAAACCCCCCAAAGGAGCGTGGGGAGCTGATGTGCTGTCCCGTGTCCCCCGGTCCCACACAACCAGGAGCTGGTGGGTGACACACGGGTGTTGCTCTTCCCTGGGTGACGATTGTTGCCCCATGGGAGTTGTCACTGGTGCCAGCAGGGTGACCTGTCTTACCAGCACCTTTCCCTGTGCACAGAGGAGCCGTGTTTTCCCGGGCAGGTCTCCCTGTGCCTCACTGTGCTTTCGGGGGGGGTTGAACGTGGCAGCCCCGCTCCTTGCCCAGGAACCTGCTTTCTGCCCACATGTGTCAGGCAGACGCAGCCTGGACGCTGCTCCCGGGAGGTGGCGGAGCCCAGGGCACCCTGTGCAGCCAGGCTTGGTCCTGTGCTGCCACAGGGCCAGCGACTGTTGCAGGGGGGGCCCAGCTCCCATTTTCACTCTCTGCCTCCCCCCACAGGTCCCTGCTTCTTCCTGTCCTGCCCCATTGGAATTGAGGATTTCCGAACCTGGTTCATCGACCTGTGGAACAACTCCATCATCCCCTACCTGCAGGAGGGGGCAAAAGATGGGCTCAAGGTACCCAGAGCTGCCTGGCACATGGGGACACAAGCCACTGGTGCTTGGGGACATGCCCATGCAGCAGTCTAATGGGATGGGGAGAGGGGAGGCACTGGGATTTTGGGCACAGGTGGCATCTCTGCCAGTCCCTGCCCTCACCTGTGGCTGCAGTGGGACACAACGCTGTCCTGGGGGGCTCGGGGGGCCCTGTCACCGGTTGTGGCACGTGTGAAGAGGTGACTGCCGCTTGCTCCCTGCCTGCAGGTCCACGGGCAGAAGGCAGCCTGGGAGGACCCCGTGGAGTGGGTGCGGGACACCCTGCCCTGGCCGTCAGCGCAGCAGGACCAGTCCAAGCTGTACCACCTGCCTCCACCCACCATCGGGCCCCACAGCACCGTGTCCCCCCCCGAGGAGCGCACCGTCAAAGACACGACGCCCAGTTCCCTGGACGCGGACCCTCTGGTACGGCCCCGCTCTGCCGGGCACTGGGAGGCGGGCGGGCGGCGCTGGTGGAGCCCTGTCCCAGTCACTTTTCAGTGCAAAAACCCCTCGCTTGGGGATGCTGAGACTTTTTGTGCTCCTGGGAAGGGTGCGGGATGGTGGCACCAGCAGGCCGCACACCAAGGCGCGGTACTGCACGGGGCATCGTGTCCGCACACCAGATACACACAGACTGGGGTTTGCACATCTGTGTCTTGGGGTGTCACCTGCAGAGGATGCTGCCAACAACAGCAGCCGATACACCAGGGCCTGTCACCCTGTGCCGCTTTGGCACCTTGAGCATCCCAGCTGTGCCCGAGCCCAAAGCCTGGTGACAGGGAGGGATTTTGCAGCATCTCTGGGCTTTGCTTTACCCTCTAAGGAGCTTCTTAGGGTGGCTGGTTTGTACAGGAGGCCCAAGTGGCCTTGGCTTCCCCAGGGCAGCCGCAGCCTCCTGTCCCCCCGGGCTCAGAGCCGCGCTCCTCTCCCCGCAGATGGCCATGCTGCTGAAGCTCCAGGAAGCCGCCAACTACATCGAGTCTCCAGACCGCGAGACCATGGTGGATCCTGACCTGCAGTCGACTCTGTGAGGCCCGGACGTGCCGGCCCAGGCGGAGGGAGCCGGGCTGCTCTCCTTTCCTCTGGCATCCCGGAGCGCGGGGCTGGCGAGCGAGCCGAGAGGACCGGGGCTCCAGCACGTCCCGACGGAGCGCAGGGAAGCTCGGCTCGTCCTTGGGAGAGAGCGAGGCCCCGTCTCCCCTCCCGACCTTGGGGGTAGGAGAATCCTGGTTTCTCTTCTTGGTTTTTTTTTTTTCTGTCTCTGTTACAAACTCTCGGGCTTTGGGGCCAGGGTGACGAATGCGGCCGAGCCCCCGCTCCCGGGAGCTACAGGAAGGCCCCTGCGTGGGGCAGGGACCCCGCGGGAGCCGCCTGGGCCAAAGCTGGGGGGCACAGGAGGAGCCCGGGGCCGCAGGAGGAGAGCGCGGGCGCAGGGGTGTGCAGCTCCATCGCCCAGGGAGCCGCTGCTGCGGGAAGCGCCCGCCTTGCGCCGGCCGAGGAGGAGCGCGGCTCTGGCCGCTGTCTTTGTACGTTCCCCGTTTCGCCTGCATGGCAGCCGCTGCGCCCAGGACGGCCCAATAAACCCTGCTTTGGTTATTTTATTTTGTTTCCCCCTACCTCCCCTTTTCCTTTGGCCGAGTCCAGACTTTGCTTTGGTCCCTTTTTTGTTCTGGTTCTTCGCTCTCCTGGCCTGGAGTCCGTGGGCCGGTGCCCACCGCTTCCCTGTTAGCAGCTCCCTTGCCCTTCTGGTTTCTTTTGCAGCTCTTGCTTCCACCACTCAAACCACCTCTGTCACAAAACTGGTGCTCACTGGACGATCTCCAGTCCCTGAACCCAACTCCCGGCCCCCCACGGCTTGGCTGGGGTGGCACTTGGCAGCCGGTGGCAGCAGGACCCTCCCAGAGCAGCCCCTTGCCTGGCGGCTGCCCCCTCCTCAAAAGCACAAGGCAGAGTGTGGCCCTGGGGACGGGCTCTCTCACCAGGCCAGGATGCCATGGGTGTCCCCTCCCCAGGGTGCCCGGCCAGGAGGAGGTCGCTGCTTCCCCATCCCCTCGGTGCTGGAGGGCACAACCTGCCCCACGTCCCCTCGGTGCTGCTGGGCCTGGGCCGGTGGCTTGGTGAGCTGTCCCCGTGCCACCGGCTCCCCAGGGCCCTGTGCCTTCCCCAGGCCTGGCAGGGTCTGGCTGTGCCCTGTGTCGGTGTTCTGGGGACACCAAGGGCTGCCACGTGTCCTCTTGGTCCTACCGTGCAATGTCACACATGAGGCTCCTGGTACGGAGGGGATCAGCCCCGGTGCTGCCGCGGTGCCTTAAACCCCACCGTGTGGGACGGGGACACGCGGGGCTGGCGCTGTCACAGCCCCAGCTGCTGTGTCCTATGGCTGTCCCCAGAGCCAGCTTGGCGGGGATGGGACAGGGGTGCTGGCACCGGCCTGAGCTGGGCCTGCTGCCATCAGCACCTCTCGCTTGCCCCAGGCCCTCGGGGTGCTCACCCTGGCCAGCACCTCCCTCCCGCCCCAAGCCCCCCACCTCAGCTGGGCCCTGGGGAGCCTTTTGAGGAAAAGTGACCCCAGAGCTGGCTCTGCCAGCCTCTCCTTCCCAGCCCCGCCACCCCGGGGACTGCGCAGCCTCAGCCCCACTGCGCTGGGGCTGCTGTGGCCTTCAGGGACACCTCACACCCCCCCAAAACCGGCATCTCCTCCCTGGCCCGGCCTTGCCGCCGGTGCCGCGCGGAGGCGGCTGCCACCTCTGCCCTTGGTGCTCTCTCGGGCGGCGCATCTCGCCTTGCCGCCGGGGCCGGCCGGCGCGTCCTGGCCGCGGCACTCGCGCCCCATGGTGCTCACGTCTCCGTCTGTCCGACAGCCTCTCGCTGCCGCCCGGCCAGCCTGGCCCCTTCGTGCAGGGACGTCCCTCCCCACGCTGGCTTGGACTTTAGGGCTTTTCTGTTCGCCTGCTCTTGTGTTGCCGCTGTCGGCCGAGGACTTGCTGTAAATAGGTCTGTAGTCGAATGCCCTGTGTGGGTTGGTGGGGCCCAGCCCTGCGCCTCTTTCCTTTTTATTTTTATTTTAATTTTTTTTTTTTTTGGTACTCTGTGATAACTGTGCTGTGCTGACTTCTTTTCTGATTGTACAAGACACCGGCTCAGCAGCCGCTCGAGGCCGGCGCTGGGGACCCGGCTGATCCCATCCAGCCCCTCTCACCCTCCTCGGGGCAGGAGGCACCTTTGGGGGCTGCCCCATGTGCGGGTGCTCTGAGGAGTCCCATGCGGGGAGAGGGCTCACGCACCTCCCGCTCTGCACGGCCTTGGCTGGGCCTGACTTGCCTTTTCCCACAAAGCCACCAAAACGTTGACCAAACTGTCCCCAGCACCAGCTTGCTGGGGGCTGCGCTGCCGGGTTTCCCAGGGGTTTGTCCCGTCCTTCCCCGTGTGGGGTTTCCTGGGGGTTTGTCCCATCCTTCCCCGTGTGGGGCTGCCCAGTATCCCATCACCTCAGCTGGGATGTGCTGGAGATGGGTGGCACCTGCTGGGCTAAATCATGAGTCCCTGAGGTGAACAGGAAGGGTGAGGGTGATGCCAGCAGCTGTACCCCAGTGTGGGCCATGGTGACCCCCAGAGGGGACAGGCCCTTATGGCTTCATCCTGGCTTACACCGAGCACCCTGTGTCCCCAAGTGTGGCAGCTGTCTGGGGGGGACTGAGCGTCCCCAGGGCTGCTGGTGGCTGTGGGCTGAGCCCCCCTGCCCCAGGGGACAGGGCCAAGGATTGCACCAACTCATCCCCCTGCCACCCCAAAGGTGCCTGCTGCCCCTACGGGTACCCCACATCCCCACGGGTGCCTGTCAGTCACCCCCCCACAGGTGTCTGTCAGTCATCCCCCACCAAGGGTGCCTGTCACCTCCAAAAGAGCCCATCACCCCCTGAGGGTGCTTCTTGCCCCACAAGGATGTCTGTGACCTCCAAAGGTGCCGGTTGTCCCCAAAGGTGCCCGTGGCCCCTGGGAGCACCAGGAGCCCTCCCGAGGGGCTGGAGCTGGGGGACACCTCACCCTCCCGCCCCCTCGAGCTGCTGCCGCCCGGTGGCCTGAACCTTACAATTTTAGCTTTTTTCTATTAAAAACAACCAACCTTTTTTTAATTAAATAAAAGACGAAATGGACAAATTCCTGTTTTAGATGATCTGTGTAATTGACTGGGTTTTGTGTTTCTTAACTGCATGGTATTCCTGCCGAGGGGTTTTATAGCACTTTTTAAATTTCTCTTTAAGATTTTGGTCCAGATTTCTACTGCTCTCGCCTGTCTGTCTTTGCTTTTTCCTTGCCTCCTCCAAGTTTGTAAACTCGCTCCATTTTATACCTGATGTTGAGACCCATCCCCATGTTGTACATAACTGCGGGAACAATCACAGGGAACAAACACCATCTGGACTCTTTCCACCGTTAGTTGTTTTTACTTAAAAGAAATTTTAAAAGAAGTATAAAAGGAAGCCAGGAAAAGGCTTGAGGATGTTACAAAAGACAGAAACAGATCCAGCCCTGCACCAAGTCGGCTCCTGCTGCCCACGCTGCCCGCACCAACCGGCATGTCTTTTCTCGGTCGTCTGACACCATTGGATTCAATAAAGTTATCTCCTGTTCTGCCTGGCTGCTGCTCCTGTGTCCGGGGACCGCGGGCCCGTCCCCGCGTGGGAGAGGGGTAGCACGGTTGTTGTACCACCGCACATCTACCCTGCCCGTGGCGGTCGCCCTCCTGTAAAATCTGGCAAGGGGAGCTTTGTAGGAATGCTCCTGGTTTGAAATCTTGGCTGTTTTGCAGCATGCTGGGAGTGGTTTTATCAGCCCCTTCCGTGACCTGTCAAGTCCAGAGCGTGCAGAGATGCTCCTGGTTTGGGATCCTGGTGGTTCTGCAGGATGCTGCATGCGGGAGATCCCTCTGCAGGGAGGAGAGGGGTGGGTGGGTGCCCCCCTGAGCCCCTTTCACCTCGCCAGGGCTGGTCCCCATCTCCCCTTGGAAGGGAACAGGGTGGTGACAGATGCCACCCACCTCTCCAGCACAGGGGGACAGACATGGGGCAGTGTCCCCGAGCAGTGAGGGCTGGGGTGGGACACGGGGAAGGGAGATCCCGGTCCTTCCCGGGGGGGCTCAAAACCCGTTTTCCACTCCAGAAGAGCGATGCTGGAACTGGGAGAGATGCTCAAGGAGCTGTTAACTAATGCCGGGATGATGAGGAGTTTTAAGGGCTGCAGTGGCGGCTGCGGGGCCAGGAGAGGGCACTTCCCAGCTGCTCCCGGCTCCTGTGCGGGCTGAGTTCAGATAAGTTCATCACCAGTGGGTGCAATTCTCAACATGCAGAGTGGGACAGGTTTTGGGGAGCCACGGCCCCTCATCTGTCGTGTGGATGCTCTGGAGCCTCTGCTCACTCTGTGACCCTGAACATGCGGGAAAGCAGCAGAAGGTGCTGTGGTGGGTGCTGGGCCCTATGCGCGGCGGCCCCGTGGGGATCTGCAGCCTGCCAGCTACTGTGGGGCCAGCAAGCCAGAGGAGTCGGTTCCCAGACACGGGGGGATGCAGAAGGACCATGTGGGAATGACACTGACACTTCGATTTCAGCCAGACACCTGCATTTGGGAAAACACAGCTGCACGTTTCACGGGTGACAGGCAGGGGAGGGTCCGGTCAGCTCAGGGAACAGCACCCATGGGCTCGGTGCTGCAGAGGGGACGTGGTCTCCATGGAGGTCCCTTCTCCCGCCTGCGGTGGCTGGTGGGACCTTGTGGGTGTCTTGTGGTGTGGGTGGCTGGTGCAGAGCTGGGAGAGCTGAGAAAGGAGCTGCAGGGCACAGGGTTGTGTTGGGTTGTAGCACCGGGTGCGTGCAGCACCCAGGATGCGCAGCAGCACCCACTGGGTACGCACCGTGCGTGTGGCAGCACCGGGTGTGCAACCTCAGCCGTGGGGCAGAGCAGCCCTGAGCAGTGCGCCTGGCCTGTGCAGTGGCACCCGGGGCTGCAGCACCCGGTGCACGTACAGCAGCACCCAGTGCATGTACAGCAGCACCCAGTGCACGTACAGCAGCACCCAGTGCAGACAAAGCAGCACCCGGTGCATGTACAGCAGCACCCAGTGCACGTACAGCAGCACCCAGTGCAGACAAAGCAGCACCCACAGCTCCTCACAAGGTCACCACAGCCTTTGTGCCAACAGCACCTCCCTCCCCAGGAAAACGCAGCCCTTTTCCACAGACCCACAGAATAGTTTGGGTCGGAAGGGACCTTTAACAACCCTCCCATCCATCCCCCCCCACCATGGGCAGGGACACCTTCCCCTAGACCAGGTTGCTCCAAGCTGTGTCCAACCTGGCCTTGAATCCTTCTAGGGATGGGGCACCCACAGCTTTTCCGGGCAGCCTGTGCCCGGACCTCACCACCCTCATCATACAACTGGTGTCCAGTGTGAGGTCGCTGGTGTGAGGTGAGTGGTGTGAGGTTGTGATAATGAGGGGTGACCAGTGCGAGGTGACTGATGGGGTGACAAGTGTGAGATGACAGCTGTTGGGTGACTCTGGAATATTGTGTCCAGTTGTGGGCCCCTCAGTTCCAGAAGGACAGGGAACTGCTGCAGAGAGTCCAGTGCAGCCACCAAGATGCTGAAGGGAGTGGAGCATCTGCCGTGTGAGGAAAGGCTGAGGGAGCTGGGGCTCTGGAGCTTGGAGAAGAGGAGACTGAGGGGTGACCTCATTGATGGGGATCAATATGGAAAGGGGCAGTGTCAGGAGGATGGAGCCAGGCTCTTCTCGGTGACAACCAGTGACAGGACAAGGGGCAATGGGTGCAAACTGGAACACAGGAGGTTCCACTGAAATATGAGAAGAAACTTCTTCCTGGTGAGGGTGGCAGAGCCTGGCCCAGGCTGCCCAGGGGGGTTGTGGAGTCTCCTTCTGTGCAGCCATTCAAACCCGCCTGGACACCTTCTGTGTAACCTCATCTGGGTGTTCCTGCTCCGGCGGGGGGGTTGGACCGGATGAGCTTTCGAGGTCCCTTCCAACCCCTGACATCCTGCGGTTCTGTGATTCTATGACTCTGCGAGGTGACCGGTTGGAGGTGCCCGGTGAGGGCCGATAAGTGCTGCCCAGTGTGCTGTGATGGGCTGTGCGGTGCCGGTGTGCGGTCACCTCCACGGGGGTGCCCGGTGCGCCGGGCCCGGTGCGAGGACACCCCCGCGGAGTCCCCGCGGCGGGCGGGGCGGGGCCAGCCNGCGGGTCCCGCCGCACCCCCCGCGCCGCCCGCCCCGCATCGCCCCGCTCCGCCGGTGAGTGTCCGCCCGCGCCCCACAACAAGTTTCTCCGCGGTGCCGCAGCGGTGCGGGCTCTGCGGGACGGGCTCTCCGCGCTCTCCCCCAACCCGAGCCCGTCCCGGCGCCGCTGCCCGAGGTGCGACCGTCCCCGGGTGGGGAGGGCGCGGGGGGCGCGGGCTGGTCCTGCCTGGAGCGACCTCTCCGCCGTGTCCCGGTGCCGGGAGCGGGGCGGTGTCCGCAAGGGCCGCTCTTGGGGCACAGTTGCCAGCGCCCCGCGGTGCCCCGGGGCTGCCCGTGCGTTACTGCGCCCCGAAGGCAGCAGGGGACAGAGCCCGCTGGGATGGAGGCGGATGCAGGTGCAGGCGGCTGCGGAGCTGGCAGGGTCCCCCCGGGGACGTGGGACCTCCCCCAAGGGATGCGGGGCCCCCCGGGGTGCAGAGCCGAGCTGCCGGGGCCGAGGTGCCCTCGGGGCGCCGAGGGGTGTTCCAGCCCCGCGTCCGTGCGTGTGCCCGCCCGCGGCTGCCCTTGGGGTTTTGGCCCCGGGGGCCTCAGGGGGTGTCCCCGGTGCAGTGCGGGGAACGCGCCCCGGTGCTGGAAGCGGCACAGCTCCAGCCGTGGGCGGCCACAGGCCCCGCTGCACCGGCAGCTTCTCCGTAGCGGCCTGGCCGGGAGCCAGCTCCAGCCGGTCCCTTCTCCGGACTGAATTTCCCCGCCGTGGTTGCAGCAAGCTCCGGGATCCTCCCGCACTTCTGGCGCTTTGCTGCGTGCCGTCGGGGTGCAGCGAGGAGGAGGGGTGCACCCCAGAGCCGGGGGTGTCGGCGTCGGGGTGCTGCAGCCTTTGCACCCACAGCTGCGTCTGCGCCGTGCCCAGCACCAGGCTGCTCCCCTGCAGCCTACTTTTGAAAAGGACAGGAGGGATCCTGGAAGAGCTCTACAAATTGCGCAGGGGACAGGCAATATTGCAAGGTGACTGTGGCATGGGGTGCAGGGGGAGCACACGCGTCTGTGTCACAGAATCACAGTCACTCTGTGGTCCCCAACTATGTTGGTGCCCCTGCATGTCCCTCTGCACCGGGCGCTCCTTGGCACAGCGCTCTCCTGTCCTGCAGGTGAGAGTGCCTGGGGCAGCGGGTGCTGGGGGTGTCACCCGCTGTGGGATGTCACCCACTGCAGGCTGTCCAGCAGCAAAGTCCCCCTGCGGTGTGACAGCTGCAGGGTGCTCAAGGACTCCCCACCCGCTCCTCTGCAGCAGCGAAAACTTCAGTCCTGGAGAGAAGGATCTCATTTGTTGTGCGCCGAGGTGCTGCTGCAGCTGTGTCACTCCCATGCACGCTGTACGGAAGCGCAGCCACCGGCAGGAGTCCTCTCCTGCCTGCTGCATTATTCCTCGCTAGCGCAGCGCCTTGGCCGTGCTGCCGGGGGCTGCCGGAGCCCCGGGGCACCCTCGGGGCGGCCAATGCTCTGCACCTCTCCCCTGCTTTGGTGCTTTTGGCCTCAGGGTCTTGGTGAGCAGAAGCAGGGCTTGTGGTGGTCTGTGTGCCGGGGGAGCACGGGGCACTGGGGAGATGACGCGCCGAAGGTCATTTGGGCCAGCAGTGGCAGAGGGATGTCACCTATGCTGCTTGGGAAGAACAGAATCCGTCAAAACACCACACTGTCCCCCCAGACTCCAAAGCCGTCTCGGAGCAATGCCCTGTCCCCTTCTTGCAGCTGGTGAAATGCAGAAATAGGTCTGACCTTGCCTGATCACTCGGTACCGAACCCGGCTCTCCCAGCCCCTCGAGGTGAGCACCAGTGTCCCATTTGGCAGGAGCCGGCCCGAAGCCCCGGTGCCCCGATTCTACAGGGCAAGGACACGTCCCTCGCCGCCCGGTGACAGCAGCAGCAGTGAGCCAGCACCGGCTGCACTGCATCGCCCGGGCTCTGCACCCCTCTGCTGCACAGCACCCGCACTGCACGGCGTCACGGCAGGAGGGAGGACATATGAATATAAATGTGTCTTTACATCTATGTATATATCCTTATGTATCTGGCTGGGGAGGGGGGTTTGCAAATCAGCTGCCTTTCTGCCAGCGAGTTGCCCGCACAAAGCTGTGCGCTCGCTGGGATGGTGCAGCCAGAGCATTTGCTGCTCCCGAGGGAGCTGCCGCCTGTTCCCCGAGCCCCAGGGATGGTCACTGGGCTTGAGCTAAGGGCCACTGAAGCGCGCTGGGACTCCTGCTCACCCCCCGAGGGCTGGGAGACTCACAGTGGTTTTGGCAAAGCCCCAGCTCCAGGAGCTGGGTGACTGCAGCTCCTAATTATGACTCGAGTTTCTCCTTCCCGGGGCTGCGCAGGAGAGCTGCGAGCTGGCGGCCGTGATGTCCTCCAGCGGGATCGATGCCCGGAGCAAATAGACGGGACCCAGTGCACACTGGTTTTCAAACCTTGTATTTTTGTCTTCTTTTCCCCCGGCAGCAGAGCTGGGCGCTGTGCCTGGCCGTGCTCCTGCTCAGCCCGGCGCCCGCCGGTGCTTTGCCTGTGCCAATATCCGGAGCCACCGGTAAGTGCAGTCTGGCAAAACGCTTTTGCCCTTGGCTGCGATCAGCCTTTCCCTCCTGGGTGAAAACCCGTCTGTCCCCCGGCTTGTCCCCATGCTCGGCTGTGGCTGCCCTCGGCTTGGCTCCCACCGGAGCCTTCGTTCCCCAAAGTGCTCTTTGATTATTAGCCCTAATAATTGTGTTACCGCATCGACTGAAGTGTTTCAGATGCCAAAGCTAATTTTGCTCTTCGTGCCTTCCTTCATCAGTAATGGGATTTTGATAACATCACGCGTCCAGAAGTATTGGATAAACTCGGCATAAGCCCCCATTTATTAATTAAACCATGAGTTAGGCAGTGTGAGGCTGGAATCTGAGATGTCCCGTACTGGTGTAATCCTACAGCTGGGGACAGTGCTGTCCCCGTGCTGGTGCTGGCATGTCCCTGCCAGCCCTGGGGTGTGGGATCCCAGTGTGTCCCCCCCGAGCTTGGGAACCGCCACATGCCAATGGGGCCACCCGCTCCATTGCTCCCAGCGTGCTGGAAATTGAGTGACATTTAATCTGCTCTGGTGCCTGGAGGAGGAATCGCGGTGCTCCTGGATTTTGGTGCCGGTCGGACAGTGGGGTTGGGGGCTGGCAGAGCCCTTGGGGGGCTCTGCTAGTGATTTGGGATGGGGGGAACTGCAGCTGGCTCAGGCTATGCCACATTGCCACCATCTGGACCCTCACCCCGCTCTCCTGGCACGGGCAGTTGTCCAACTGCACCAAATCCATCACCGCTGACACCGGCACTTGGGCACCTGCAGCCCCAGCAGCCTGGAAGGGTCTCCTGGCACCGCAGGGGGATCCTCTGCCCCAGGCATCTTAAGGAAAACTGGTGTACTTTAATTAATCTGGGGTGCTTTTTCCTCCGCGGTTCTTCCCAGCCCTGAAAGGGTGCAGCAGATGTGGGCTCTGGGCTGGCGCATCCCCAGGGATATGGGGAAGCCGGGAGCAAAGTGGGTGCTGGTGGCACAAGGTGCAGGCGGGTGCTGGGGTAGACGTGGTGCTGAGCTGGGGCATCTGAGCCCATCTGAGTGCCCGCTGGGCTGGAGATGCCCGGGGGGGGATCGTCTGGCTGTTGGAGGCCCAGGGAGCTGTTCTGGGGCTGCGCTGGAGCCACGGGGATGGGTGAGTGTCTTGTGGGTGCACCGGGCTGGTTTGGGTGGGCAGAGCTGATCTGCAGCCGATGCTGCAGCGGCGCTGCCATCGGTCGAGGCGTCTCGTGCTGCTGTGAGCGCGCTGCGATGCCTCACACCAAAGTGATTCTGCCAAAACACCCGGCGCTGGGACCGGCCTCCAAACTGTTTGGCAATGTCTCAGTGTGCCGGAGGAGACGCTTCCCACCTCCTCCTGTGGGATACGGGGTGTCCCTGGGGATGCGACTGAGACGAGGGCTGCTGGGACCAGGGATCCCCGAGGCGGCACCGCTGCTCCCATTGGCCTTGAGCAGAGGATTCAAGGGGGAAAACAACCCCAAATTTCAGTGCTGCGCATGGATTCACCAGCACACAGACACCCTGCAGGGCTCTGGCTCTGTCTCGCTCTGCTCCCAGGGGAGTCACCAGGTTTTCTCTTGGGACCGAAGCCTGGGGATAGCTGGGTCGGTGCCTGGGGCGGAGGTGCTGGTGTGTCCCCACTGCTGCCCACGCAGGAGCCCTGGTCGCCGCCTGTGCCGCAATGAGCTGCGCTGCGGCCGGGCCAGGCTCGGCTGCTGCTTTGTGCTGCGTGAGAACCTGACAGAGACCCCCCTGATCTGGTGGTGCTGGCCACGGGGACCCTCAGAGGGGACAGTGGCTGCTGACATTGGTCTGACAGCGGGTGCTGGACGCTGGAGGCCAGGCTGCTTTGCAACTCTGCGGGCAGGGGGGGGTCTCTGTGTTGCTCCGGGGGGGAATAGACTTTGCTGGGATGCACTGGTGGAGCAGCTCCTCTGCACAGCCCTGAAAACATGTGCCGTTGTGCCCCCAAAATNGTTGCTCCGGGGGGGAATAGACTTCGCTGGGATGCACTGGCAGAGCAGCCCCCAAAACGCCTGGAGCTGTGTTAGGATGCGGCTCAGAGGACCCTGCTGCAGCGTACGGGGGCTGTGCCCATCGCCAGGGCTGGGCTCCCCGCTCTCACCATGGCTTTTCTCCATTTGCACAAGACTGATCTGTTGGAGTCAGTTCCCGGTGTCCTGGCCTTGACGATGCTTCATGTCATGATTAAATCACCCCGGGCTGCTGCAGTGCTGCATCCCCATGGATGCTGCCGTTGTCGTGCCTCTTTCTCACCCCAAGTGCCTCTGGGAGGGTGGCCTTGGGGACAAAGGTGCCTCCAGGGCTCTCTGCACCTTGGAGCTGGGCAACCAGCCACCAGCATCGCTCCTGGAGACAGCCGCTCCCTGGGGTGGGCAGGAGGAGGGAGATGCCAAAGGTTGGGCATCCTTGGAGCCGGTTTTCCCTATTTCCAGCACTGGCCCATCACTGCCTTGGCCTTGGCTGGGTGCTCTGGAGATCTCCCCAAGGGCTGCAGCCTGACGGGCGCACGGGGCCGCACCCCTGGAAACGGCACCTCGTGGCTCACGTCTGCTCGTTTAGCCCGCGTTCGTTTGGCTCGGCAGCAGCTCAGGGTGTGCTCTCCCCGGCCTCCCGTCTCAATCGATCCACCTCGTCTCAGCTCTCTCCTGGAGCAGCTTCTGGCTCTTCCCCAGGAGCTTGTCTGGCTTCTTTTTTCTCCCCCCGTATTGATCAGGAGCCGTTGCTGTCGCACGGGGCCGTTACTGGGAGTGCGGGCAGAGCGGTGCCAGCCCGGGCTGGGTTCGGGCGCTCACGGCTGTGCGGAGCCTTCCAAGTGCCGGCATCACTCAGCCCTTCGCCTTCTGCTGCCCTATTTAGCTGAGCTGGCCTCGCCAGCGGAGTGAGGCATGGACACCGTGTCATAGTTGGTGACGGGGATTGGGCCACGTGCTGCAGCACCCGTCCCCTTTTTTTGGAGGCTCTTTTGGCCGTTGGCAGCTCTGTGTGCCGCGGGTGGGCTGGCTGTGCTTGGGGTGAGCCCGGCGGTTCGCCCGCGCTCGGCCGTGGTGGCCAGTGCCATATGGGGTGCTCTGTGTCCTCAGGGATGGCTGTGTCATCAAATAATAGAATGTCCTGAGCTGGGAGGGACCCACAAGGATCATGGAGTCCAACTCCTGTCCCTGCACAGGACACCCCACAGTTCACACCATGTGTCTGAGGACGTTGTCCAGTCTCTTCTTGAACACTGTCAGGTTGGGGCCGTGACACCTCCCTGTGGAGCCTGGTCCAGTGTCCACACCTCTGGGTGAAGAACCTTTTCCTCATGTCCCACTGACCCTCCCTGCACATCTTCTGCCATTCCCTGGGTTCTGTCCCTGTCACAGAGAGAAGAGCTCAGCCCTGCCCCTCCTGCTCCTGCTGAGGAACCTGCAGCCCCATGAGCTCTGCCCTCAGTCTCCTCTGCTCCAGCTGAACAAACCCAGGCACTTCAGCCGCTCCTCATGCGCCTTCCCCTCCAAACCCTTCACCAGCTTCGCAGCCTCCTCTGGACACTCTCCAGTGTCTTTATCTCCTGTTCTCCTGTGTCCCCAGCCCTGCACACAGTGAATGCTCCAGGTGAGGCCGCCCCAGCGCAGAGCAGAGCGGGACCATCCCCTCCCTGCCCGGCTGGCCGGGCTGTGCTGGATGCACCAGCACATGGGTCCCTCTTGGCTCCAGGGACACTGTTGGCTCCTGTTCAACTTGTCATCCACCAGAACCCCCATCCCTCTCTGCAGAGCTGCCACAGCTCAGGGTACCGTGCTCTCCAGCATCACCAGGTGCTTTTTCCATGGGTGCTGTGGTGACACGTGGTGAAACCCCTGGATGAGATGCTGATGGGGAGTTGTGCCCATGGTCCCCACAGCCTCCCTGTGGGTAGGAAGGACGTGAGTGCCCTGTCCCTTCCTTGGCATGGGACCACGCTTCTGCCACCACACCGGGGGCTGGACAGGCCGTGGACTCCCCCGGCGTGCCCAGGGCGAGGGCGACCTTGACCTCTGCGGCTGCCGAGCTCTATGGCTGTATAAGCAGGTACCTCGATGCGATCTCTCGTTTGCTTCCCAGCTAATTAGCAAGGCGGCTGCCTGCGGCGGGGTCTCTGCAGCATCGCAGCAGTGCTGGATGAAAGTGTAAAGCCAAGAGCCGTAGTGTGGAGGGAAGGAGGGAAGGAACTCGTTGGCCCCTTGGCACCGAAACGCCAGCTGGCTCAGGGGGGCGGCTGCGGCAGCGCCTGCCCCAGCCCCAGTTCCAGTTTCCACGTGTCCATCCTCCTCTTGCTGGGGCAGCAGTGATGCTGCAGCGAGGGACAGTCGGAGCCTGCCCCCCTGGAAAGGCGGGTGCGGGGAGGGCAGCACCCATGGGTGCCAGGAGAGGCTCTGCCTCCCGGCTGCAGCACCCCCCTCTCCGCCGAAGCAGGTTCAGGCTTCACATTGTCACCCACTTCTTCCCCCGCGTCACCTCGGCGCTGTCCTGGTTTCACAGAGGCGAAGGCACAGACAACCTGAACTGCCTGGCCCAGCACCCTGGTGCCAGCGCTGGTCCCCGTGCAGGGAGGTGTCCCCAGGGAGGACTCTGTGAGCAGCCCCAGCTGGGCCCAATGCTTTGGGGGGCGCCCGCCAGCACCGAGGGGGACCCCGATACCTGGGGGGCCAGGCAGTGCTGGGCTGGGGGATGCTGCTATGGGGAGAGATGCTGGGGAGCCGATCAGCGGAGCAGGATGGGGTCGCCCCCTCCCCAGCCCGTTGCACACTCAGCCCCGTGGGTGCGTTGACCTTTAGGTGTCCGGCCGGGCCCGTGGGAGCCATGGCAGAGCTCAGCACATCCTCCCGGCAGCGGGAACTGATGGTTCTGACTTGGGAGCATCAGAAGCCGTTAATCCAGTACCCAAATGATGAATGACGGCTGCCTTTAAGACCGCATTTAGCTGTTCGATGACTCTTGGGTTTGCTGTAAATAATGCAGGTGCTGTGACACGAGAGCAGGTCCTCTATCAGAGTCAAGTGACAGCCTTTAAAACCACCAGTCCTTACATTTATTTTTTTAATTTTTATTTTTT
>VWYH01004025.1:260953-281693 GCA_013399365.1 Pampusana beccarii | reverse complement strand
CTGGGGATCTACAGAGGGCCTGAAACCCCAGCCAGCCTGGGGTTCTGGGATTCTGGGGATGACATGTGGGGTGGCCATGGGGCAAGTTCTGCTTCCTGGGCCACCCCACAGTGTTCAGGGTGGTGACTGCTGTGGGACCCCACCTCAGTGCGGTGTCCTGGCCATGAATGCTGGGCAGGATTTACTCCTGTTGTCTCTCATGCAAAAGCCTTTCTGCAACAAAAATGAAGAATTTAAATGTCTTGGGTGCTGTGCTGGGCCTGGCCTGCCCCAGACCTGAGTGATCAAACCCTTGTGCCAGTGCATGGGGTGCCAGCTCACACCTGCATCAAAGGTTGAGCAGGGTTTGGGGGACCTGCATGTGAGACCATGTCCCGACACTGCACCACGAGGCAGTGACAAGGCTCTGATATCTGTTCCCTGCTCCCCTTGGCAGCCAGAGAAGCTGGGAGACATCTGCATCTCCCTCCGGTACGTGCCCACAGCGGGGAAACTCACTGTCTGCATTCTGGAGGCCAAGAACCTGAAGAAGATGGATGTCGGGGGTCTCTCAGGTGGGTGCCCTCCTCCTGCCCCACTGTGGGGCTCTCAGCATCCTGTGTTGGGAAGAACACTGGGGCCATCACTGTGGTGGGACTCGGGGAAACCCATTCCAGTGCTGGGACCTCCCGTGCCAGAGGCAGCTCAAGGTCTGGCTGGGGGGAGAGGGGAGATGGGAATGGGATGAGCCCCCAGACCCACAAGCAGGACATATTAGACTGGATCCACCATTGTGTCCAGGGCCAGGACACTGCAGGACCTGGGTGGTGAAGATGCTCCTGGTCCTGTTCTCCTCGACACGGAGCCCGGGACCTCAGCTGACAGAGTGTTTTGTGTCGGAAGAGCGTTCCCAGCTCCAGCCCAGGGCTGAGCTCGCTGCCCAAGGGTCATCAGCTTTTTCCAGACCTTCCTGAACCAGGAGAAGAGCGATACCTGCAAGGCTGGAAGGGTTCGGCTTTATTGCTGGGGTGTCCTGCTCCAGAAAGGGGGGTGACAGGCCAGCACCCACTGGTGTCACTGCACTGTCTCTAGCCCTCCTACATGGGGATCCACAGGATGCAGAAAAGCTCCATACCTTGGCCATTTGCTTCCACAAATGGTCTCCAGGCCAAATATTTTGCCTTTAGTCTCCATCCACAAACGTCAGAGCACTTTTGCTCATGGAGGTCTCTTTAGCCCATGGTGCACGTTGGCCTGGGCTGAGACTTCTCCTGGGGCCAGGCCAATGAGACCCTGTGGGCTGACACACCGTCCTGCCCCCCAGATCCCTACGTGAAGATCCACCTGCTGCAGAATGGCAAGAGGTTGAAGAAGAAGAAGACCACGGTCAAGAAGAAGACCCTGAACCCCTATTTCAATGAGTCCTTCAGCTTCGAGATCCCCTTCGAGCAGATACAGGTTTGTCCGATGACTTCACGGGGACGCAGGCAGGGTGGGGTGATGGCACACGTCCCACAGCTGCCCGGGCCCATGTGCCCCATGGATATGACCCCCACTCCTGCCCAGCTCCTGCTCTGGTCACCCATGAGATACATCCCGTCCCAGCCTGGGCCTGGGCTGGTGCTCAGGGCAGCTGGTGCAGGGACAGAGGTGGGAGATGTGACCCCAACCCAGATCACAGCTGGAACAGGGCTTAGCTCCTGGTCCTATAGTGCTCACCACCGGCATAGCAGGGACCCCTCTGTCGTCCCAGGGGCATTTTGGACCGTTGGTAGATACTTTGTACCCCTCCATGTTCCTCCTGGCCCCAGCACGTGTCCCTTGCCCCAGCCCAGCCCCATCAAGCCCTGTAGCCCGCAGCTCATCCCACCAGATCTTTCCCTGGTGGCCACGTCAGGATGAGCTGGGCTCCCACCGGGGCTCTGCAGCCCTGGGCTCCTTGTGGAGGGAGCTGGAGGAAGCCATGGGCACGGCGGGGACCATGTCCCGAAACGGGCCGTGACGGGGCTCAGCAATGGGGGATACCTGGGGCAACCTGCCGAGCCACCCCACAGCTGGGGGACAGCGTGGAGCGGTCATGGCGGCTGCGCCTTCCTGCCCATCTAAAGAAGGTCTCCTCCTTTAGAAAGTGCAGGTGGTCATCACGGTGCTGGACTACGACAAGCTGGGGAAGAACGAGGCCATCGGCAAGATCTTCACGGGCTTCAACTCCACGGGCACGGAGCTGCGGCACTGGTCCGACATGCTGGCCAACCCCCGGCGGCCCATCGCCCAGTGGCACTCGCTGAAGCCAGAGGAAGAAGTAGATGCAGCTCTCGGCAAAAACAAATAGGAAGATGTGCCGGCCAGCGCGGCGCGGCACTGCGGACAGTCAAAGCGACCCAGAGCTACTGATACCTCAGTTACGCAACCTTTGGTTTTGTTTCTCCTTCTTGTTCCGTTTTAAGCTGAAATACCCTTTGATGGCTGTGGAAGGGTTTCCAGACAGTGCCAATAGCTTCCAGGGGAAGAGGTTAAAGACACGGATGGTTCTTTTCGTTCTTCAGCATCGCTCCCTTCTGCTGCATGTCACATCCCCGCCCGCCGTCCCTTCTGGGTGCGAAGCCACCGTCGCGCCTGGGACCTTCCCCGGTGGCCGTGTCACCAGCCCGCGGCATCGCTGCCACCGCCCTGCCCTCGGGTGCGCGTGGGGAGCCGCCGGACATCACGTGGAGGTCACACCGGAGCCCAAGAGCGTGAGATGACCAGGCCCACTGTGCTCGCTTGGGGCACAAACAGCCGCGTGGACACCGAACGGTGGAGAAGACCCTTTATGGGGGACGTGGGTAGGGAGCTGGGGTTTGGGCCGAGGACGGGCGAGCGTCCCCGGCCAGCTCCAGGTTTGGCTTCTCCTGGGGGTTGGTTTGCAGGATGGGCTGGTGGGGGGTGCTGAGCCCTCGGCCTGGCAGCCGGAGCCGTGGGGTCAGTCTGAGCAGGGGGACCCGTGGCGGGACGTGCGTGGGACAGGCAGCACCGCAGCCAGCGCCGGCTGATCTCCACGGGGGTCCCACCGCGCGGGGCTGAAACCGGTAGATCAAGATGCTTCCACAAGGCAGGTTTACACCGAGAGGTTCCCAGAGCGGTCCCAGGTGCCTCCCCAGGGGTCATCGCGTGTCTCCAGGGCTCAGCCCCAGCGTGGACACCCCAGCGCAGCCGTGGGGCTGTGGGGAGCTCCAGTCCCACCACTGCATCCCATCGCCGTGTTGCTGGAGGGAAGGGTGAGATTGAGTCCGTGGTTGACAAGGGACCAAAGTCCTGTCCCCCGTGAGCTGCTGCTCCCCACTGGGCCGCTGGATCCCCCCGTCCTGCCCCCCCCGGGGCTATAAGCCATATCTGTGTGCCTGACCATGGGCAAGAGCTTCTCCAGGCCACCTCTCCCACCGTGGGATGAGCCAGGACCAAGGCCCTGACCTGGGGAACCAACACCGGGAGAGGGACGGGCAGCTCTGCCCAGTTCAGCCCAGTTTGTACTGGATATGAGCTGGTGTTACTGTCCCGACTGCCTCCCCAGCAGCCCCATGGTCCCTGCTCCGCTTCGCTGTCCTGGCCTCTGTTTTGCAGGTTTGGCACCGTTAAGGGTGTTGAGTCTTTGGCAAGGGGGAGAAGCAGAGCTCGGGGTGCAGCCGGGCACGTCCTGGGCTGGGACCTCAGTGCAGGGTGTCCTGAGGCCGGGGACAAAGTGCCAAAGCTGAGCTCCCTCCAGCATTGCCAGATGGTGGACCCCACTTCCCAAAGCGCAACTCAGCCCCGGCTGGATGGGGGAGATGATGGGAAACAGCTCGGGGGGAGAAGGTTGGACACGGGGATCCCTCCCTCCCCTGGGGGATGTGCAGCTCTGTCACACGTCCCCATGGAGGGACATCTCCGGTGCTGGGGGCAGCTGGATGGAGACCTCCACAGCCCGCGGCCACCACCACCTCGGCTGCGTTTGGCCCATGGGGCTGCTGGAGATGCAGGGGAGGGTGGCACAGGGGCCACGTCGGGCTACGAGGGCCAGTGACTGGCCGGGCAGGGCTTTAATTAGTCCCTTTTCCTACCGGCTGTGCCAGTGTCAGCAAGCAAGGTCCTGCCCTGCTCGTGTAGCCAAGAGGGAGAAGAAATGTCGGGGCGCTTTTAATGAACAGGGAGCTGGGGGGTGGCTGCTGCCCCTAGGCCGGGGGCACTGGCAGGATTTGGTCTCTCAAATGAGCCTCGTGTTGGAGTCTGTGCGGGCACAGGGGGGCATTTGCCTTACGTGGAAATGGGTTGAGAAAGAAGGAATTGGGAAGAGCACTGGGATTCTGTTGGCAGCCAGCGCGTGTGCTGGGTTCGCAGCTTTCCTTGGGAAGGGGTGGAGGTCTGCGGGCACGGCCGTGCACGTGCAAACCCGTGTGCACCCCCTGTGCACCCCCTGTGCACCCCCATGCACACCCACCCCCCTGCCTGCACCCCCAGCCCCTCCGCATCGCCCAGGATGGGATCCCACCCACCTGGCTCCATTTGGACTCTTTCAGCCTCAACGGGGAGGGGGGCGAACTGTGACTTTAATACATAATTTTTTTTTTTNGCTCCCTCTGACCCCCCCCCCCCCCGCCCTTAGTCGTGTGTAGCTAAACTATACGGAGACATGCGTGTATATACCATGAGCAGTGCATGAGCCGCAGCAGCAGCATGGGCACAGCCGAGCTGCACGCTCTGCCGCGCCGGCACCGCCGGCACCACCACGGCCCCCCCAGCCAGGCAACCAACAAAACTCATCGCCCGAGCGCTCCCCACCGCCCTGATTATTTTTTCCCCCGCCCACACAAAAAAATAATAATAATAAAAAAAAATAATAAAATCGTGTAAAAGAAGACAATAATGCCAAGAAGCAAAGCATGCCAAGCCAGTCCCGCCAGCGGAGGGTGAGCCGTCACCGACGCAGCTGTGACTTCCATGTGTGTCTTGTTCCTGTATCTTGTCGCATTTATACCATGGCCGGGTAGCGGCAACATCGTGGCTTCGGTGTCCCGTGTCGCGTGGCTGCGTTTCACCGTCAGAGCAACTCCAGAAGCCATATTAGACCACGGTGCGCCGGGAGCCCGCGCGGATGGGCCCGCCGGGAGCCGTGACCCCCTACCCCCGTGTGTCCACCCTCCCCGGTTCCGTGGGGCTCGGCGGTGGAGCCACCGCCGCAGCGGACGCTGGGTCTGACCTGCCGGTGGCATTTCTGCGATGGGAAAGCCGGGATGCGGTGAGGATCTGGTGGCAAAAAGGCTTTCTGGAGGAATTTGGGTTGTTCGCAGCCGTGTCTGCTCGGGTGGTTTCTGTTTCGGGGCATTCCCGGCTGCACCGCGGTGCAATCCCAGCCGTGCCACGGAGACGCTCGCCTTCGGTCTCCCGGGGTTAAAAGGAATCGAACCCACAAGGCTTGGCAACAGGCTCAGCTTTCTTTTCCTTTCCCCCCCCAAAACCTGGGAGGCAGGAGCGGCTTGTTCGGGCGTCCCAGGCTCGGAGCCTCCGCGCCGGCCCCATCCCGGCCCCGCAGCGCTCGGCTCCGGCGCGAAGCTGCTTTTAAAGCCCCGTCCTCTCGTGTGGACTCTGTCGTTTCCGTCTCTTATCGTTAAATGGTTATTTTGTAATGATATCTGTCTCCTTATTAAAGAAACGAGCTGAAAGGAGCCCCGGTTCCGCTCTGGTTTTGCTGCTGGGGCTCAGCGGGGTGTCTGGGGCGGGGGGCAGGTCCCAGGGACGATGGAGGGATGGGGACATGGGGGGAGCCCCACGAGGGCCCAGGTCCCCCTGAAACACGAGCGAGCTCAACACACGGGGGATGTCCCTGGGCCCTGGTGTCCGGCTGAGCGTGGCCGGCCCAGATATGGGGTGCAGGTGGGAAGACATAGAATCAGAATCATTTAGGTTGGAAAAGCCCCTCAAGATCATCGAGTCCAACCGTTCCCCCACCCCAGCACTGCCCCATGTCCTGAGAACCTCATCTCCGTCTGTTCAACCCCTCCAGGGATGGTGACTCCAGCACTGCCCTGGGCAGCCTGTTCCAATGCCCCACAGCCCTTTGGGGAAGAAATTGTTCCCAGATCCAACCTCAACCTCCCCTGGTGCAACTTGAGGCCGTTTCCTCTGCTCCTGGCGCTTGTTCCTGGGGAGCAGAGCCCGACCCCCCTGGCTCCAAGCTCCTTTCAGGCAGTTCAGAGATCAGAAGGTCTCCCCTCAGCTCCTGTTCTCCAGCTGAACCCCCAGCTCCCTCAGCTCCCATCACACTTGTGCTCCAGCCCCTTCCCCAGCTCTTTGCGATGGGTTTGTCCTGAACCAGCTCCTGAGCAAATTCAGGGCCCAACACCCTGCATGGCCTGAACCCCATTGTGGTTCCGAGGCCTCAGACGGGGTCTCCCTCCCATAACCTGCACCCATTTCTGCTTTTATACACAATTGATACCATTGTGCTCTGGAAGTTTAGGGAGAAACGGGGCATTTTAGGCTCCACAACTTGCAGCATCCCAGGCTTCAGAAAGATGGAAGCAAAGTCAAAGCTTCTATTTTATCAACTCTTATTTTATTCATTTATAAATACTGTTGTGTTTACAAGCATCATAGATGTGAATATTATTCCCAAACTTTCAAACACATAATACTTATAATACTATATAACAACAACCAGTAAAACAAATCATTCATCTCAGGGTTTGAAAGGCCACTCAAAAGTTGCATAAAAATACATTCTCTCCCCATCTCGTAAGCTCGTCCTGCTTCTCCAAGGAGTTTATTTACAAAGAGCCATCATCAAACTCGCAGCCACAATAGGCGGGTTCACCCCAAGCAATAAAAATGAATTCACCCCAAGCAATTGCTATAAAAAGAAAGAAAAAAATAGCTTGTGTTCTCCAATGGAGACCACGTCTGGCAAATGCTCCGGTTCAAATTGGGATCAGTTTTAAAAACCGCTGGCTTTGCGCTCTGTCCCGGGCGCAAGGCGTCTTATTCGTCACTCAGTGCGCCGGTTATGTCAGGCGTTGAGTGAGACCGAACAAATTCATCCGCGGGGATTTGGTTCGCGACCGCGTCGCCATCACGAAATACTCACAGCTTTGGCTACTCAGTGAGAAGAAACCATTGGTGGGTTCTGTACCCTGGTCAGGGCTCAGGGGATAATCCAGTGCTCGGCAGACACTTCATCTAAAGTGGTTTGGCTTTGCAAAGTGCCACGCAGAGGAATCGAGCCTCCCGCACCCTTTGCGTGCTGTTCCTTAGGATAAAACACAACGAGCGTCCTGGTAGGAAGGGGCAAAACGTCAGTGCAGAGTGGATTTGTCAGATCGGGTTGAACCCCGTCCCTAAAACAGGTACCAGGCGTCTTCCCGCTGCCGGGAACCTGCGTTGTGAGAAGAACAGGATCGTTCGTCTGAAATCGCAACCCTTGTCCCGCTGGGATGCACAACCCGGGCCGCGTGTTGGGAGCCGACAGAGCCCACGTCGGGAGCGAGGAGGGGGCCACGAGAGAAAAAACCATCAAGAAGTACTCACGGAAAGAGCGCACCAAGTGGGGACGGCGTGCAGAGAAAGCATTGACCGGATCGGAAGGCTTAAAGCTGTTGAATATAGCGGGGTTAACATAAAGAAATAGAAAAAGGACGCCCGGCTTAGGCAGCGCTCTGCGGAAACCCTGGTGCCGCTCCCAGCTTTGGTCTCCTCGTCCCCAAAGCGCAGCAGCGCGGGAAGGGCCTTGGGGTACCAGAAGCAGCATCTCGTGCCGCATCTCGTCGCTCCGGCTGGAGCGGGGAAAGAGAAGGAACCTCTGTCCAGAGCTGCCCGGGGCAAACCCGGCAGCTCTAAGAAGAGTTAGAGAGGAGGAAACAGGCGGGACGGGGAGGGTAAGGGCAAAATACGGAGAATCAGAGAAACAAAACAAGAGAAAAGCGCATGGGAGAGGAAAATAAAGATGCTTTCTGAACCAACAACCAGCAAAATGTTCCAAAAAGCCCAGGACTGGCTGATAAGAGAGAAATTCCACCCTGTCGAGCAAGCTCAAGGATTACGCTCGGGTATCTTCATCTCTCTCAGCAGAAAGAACGGCAGCGGGCTGGGAAAGCCCACGGTCAGCCCAGGTGCCCGGGGATGTCGGGAGAACGTCCTCATGGCTTCCTCCACACCCAGGGACCGAGGCTGCGACCGCAGGACAAAGGAAACGCGAGGACGGATGCGGGAGGATGCGATGGGAGAGCGATCCCAGTCCAGCAAAAGCCTCCGAGAGGGAAGGTGTTAAGGGGAAGCTCAGCAGATCCGACGGTCGCTGCTGCCCTCATCAAAATCCCACAGCACGTAGAGGAGCCACTGTCTAAATGCCCATAGAGAGAACAATTTCAAACTGTTCCGAGTACGTATAAGATTAAAGAGGGTTCTTTTTTTTTTTGAGGTTTCCTTCAAGGTCAAGGCTTATCGCAAGCGTTTGACAGATGGAAAGGCTTTCATCCTAGCGATACAGCTACCAGCACACCCAAGGGGAGCCCCGTCCCTCTGCCACCAGCACACCCGCACTTTTCCCGGAGATGCGATCGCCGCTCCGCGCTCCTCTGCCCAGCGCCCACCTGCACCACTTGCTGCACCGGCCGGGCGGCTGCGATGGGACCCTGGCGTTCCCCTCTCTACAAACCACTGCGACCCAGCACAACGCACCCGAAATCCCAGAGCAGCCGCCTGCACAGGCTCTGCCATCAGGAACAGCAGACAATGTCCCCGGGAGCGGTCGGGATGGGGACGCTGGTTTCTTGGGGGGGGAAACAGCTCCCTGCAAGGTGATTCACGCTCACGTGAATGTGAAAGCAGCAGAGGGTCTCGAGGGGTTCAGGCTTGTCCTTCAGAACGCTTGGCAAGTCTCTGTGATCCATCCTCACCCGAGGAGCAATTAGCAGATGTTACTAACGGAGACGGGAGCGCTGGGAGGATATGGGGACAGCGGGCAAGGCAGGGACGAGGGCTGGCGGGGAACGTTCTGCCCTAGTGCTCCCTAACGCAGGGTCTGACACCAAGAGTCAGCGCTGATGTTACCGAACAGGTTTGAAACTTATATTAAATAAAAGACTCGGTCTGTTGGGGTGAAAGGAGAAGGTCTCTGCGAAGCAGCCGCCGTCAGCCTGTTACAGGAATCGGCCCCGGTGGTTTTCACAGCATCACAGTGTAACCAGAGCCCCACATCACGGGTGGGCTGATGCGCATCCTCGGAGTCCCAGCCCACGGTCACATCTCCCACCTGTAAAGGGCTTGGATGTACTGGGTTTGTTCTTTAGGCGTCACTTTATAAAGCAGGAGCTACCGGATCCAGATCGGAGTCCAACACCAAATACTGGGCTTCCAGAAGAAGAAGTTTTGGCAGCTCAAACCCAGTCCTCACATTTCTCTTCTCCCTTGAATAAAATGTCCGAGATACCACAACATGCTTAAATTAAACATAAGAAAATGGCAGGGGTGTGTGTTGTGGGGGAAATGAGGGCAGAAAGGGAATGTACAGCAAAGGGCAGGGGTGAGGATTGATCCCAGGGCTGAAACGTTTGCTGTACAGAGGGAAGGAGGGGAGGGCTCGGTGGTGGGTTGGCAGCTGGTGTGGGGCACCCTCTTCATCCTGCTCAGGCTTCCTATTTGGAGAGTTTGCTGATGACACGAATGAGGGCTCCGTTCTCGTCCTTCAGCCTTTGGTTGTCCGACTTCAGCTCTGTCAAAATCTGCGGAGAGACAAGGACAAGGTGGAGTTACAGCCCCGACGCTCCCTCCGCCCAGCGCACTTTTCACGTCGACAATTTCTCCGTTGCGTCTCCAGGTTTTTACAAACCGGGCGCCAGGTGTGGAGGGGCTGAATGGGAACCGGAGCACAGAGCCAGGGAGGGGCAGGAACCATTTCTGAGCTGTTTCACCCCAAACCTGTGCCCAGAGGCTAATGAGGGGTCATCAGAAAACTAGAAACCTGGTTTTGGTTGATTTGATTTTTCCATTTCGCCAGTGTTAGAGGGGAAAATAAAGGTGTGAAATTCTCACTCAGGACTGGGCTGCACCTGGCTTGCAAAACCTCTTTAGAATAAAATCAAAGCTCTTTGGGATCTCACAGCTGCTCAATGCAAACGCACATGCAGAGGACGGACAGAACATTCAGAGTCGGGAGATACATCCTTGTGCTCCGTGTCTAGGGCTGGAGCTCAATGAGGGGTTTGCAAAGCGGAGAAAAGCCAGAGCGCTTTTAACTGGAAACAGAGGAAGAAATAACTTGGACAACCTTTCAGCATTTCTCATTGGCAAAAAAAAAGCCCAATTCCCCTGGTCTCTCACCCACAAGCAGGTGCCCCCCAGGGGACCGTCCCCGGCCGTTCGGGGGCTGGAAGGGGACCCCACGCTCCTGTCCTGGCTGTGACACAGGTGTCACCTGCACCAGGAGCAGCCCCAGAGCCTCCCGGGATAACCTGGGAGGAGCCGGGTTACACGCAGGCACGAGTGGCACCGGTACGAGCTCAGACACGAGGGGGATGTTAGAGGAATTCCCCCAAATTCAATATCCCCACTAAACCTGGTTCAGCTGGAGGTTCAGTTCTGGCCACAACCTGCTGCCCGTTCCCCTCATTACAGCCCCTCCGCGACCCCCAGCAGCTCCTGGGGCAGATGCTGGTTCCCACTGCCCCCGTTGGAGCAATTCCCTCCTGTCCCAGCACCACAACCCCATCCCTGCTGGTGGAGGATGCTCCAGACAGAAGGTTTTACAAGAGAGAGAAGAGGGGATAAGTGCAGTGAGGTGGGAGACCCCCCTGCAGTGCTGGGTCCTCAGCACAGGACACACATGGACCTGCTGGAGAGGGCCAGAGGAGCCCCAGAAATGATCCGAGGCTGGACCAGCTCTGCTGGGAGGACAGGCTGGGAGAGCTGGGGCGTTCAGATGGAGAAGAGAAGCTCCGGGGAGACCTTAGTGTGGCCTTTCCGGACTTAAAAAGGGGACCTACAAGAAAGATGGCTTTAAACTAAAGGAGGGAGATTCAGGCTGGACATGAGGAAGAAATTGTTGCCCCCAAGGGTGGTGAGAGCCTGGCCCAGGTTGGGCAGAGAGGTGGTGGCTGAACCATCCCTGGAGACATCCCAGGCCAGGCTGGACGGGGCTCTGAGCAACCTGAGCTGGTGAAGATGTCCCTGTCATGGCAGGGGGGGCACTGGGGGAGCTGGGAAGGTCCCTCCAACCCAAACCATCTGTGATTCTATGATTCTCTATTGGGGAAGGGTATATTGGGATGGGTTGGCCAGAGCTCCAACCAGTGATGCTTCAAAGTGTGTGACGGACCCAGCAACACTGCAACAAAAGAGAACAGGAGTCTCCACTCCTTGTGAAATTTCTCATGGCCAAACGAGAGGCCTCACTCATCACCAAAGAGCTCAGAAGCCCAGAGGATGGGGAGAGCCCTTTGCTGTCTCCCTGACTTCTCTTTTTCCTCCTGAGCTTCATCTGACCCCCAAGGCAGGATGGAGCATCTTGGTCCAGCGGCAGCTCAACCACCCCTGTGCTCTGCGGCCCTGCCTGGGGTGGCCTTGCAGCCCCGAATCATAGAATCATAGAATTGTTTTGGTTGGAAGAGGCCCTCAAGATCATCGAGTCCAACCCTAATCTAACTCTAACTTCAACCCATGTCACTAAGAACTTCATCTCTGCATCTTTTAAACCTCTCCAGGGATGGTGACTCATGTCCATCACCACAGATGACAGGAAGGTCTGTCACTTGCTTTGGTAGACATGACCTGTCACGGGTTCCCAGAAGCCCCGTAAGACCAACCATCCCGGTTCTACAGCCCACTGGAAGCTCTGGTGGTGGATCCACCTTCGGTGCAACTTTGGGGATTTATTTGAAAAGGAAGGAACCTAAATACACGTAAAGCAAGCGCTCCTTGAAAAGTTTCCCGGCTGCAACCCCACTCCATCAGTTCCCAGTGAAGCTTCCTGAAAATTAAAAACCAGCCTTACAAAGTTTCATTCCTGCCAGGCCAAGGCCATTCCCCAATTCGCAGCAAAGCAGCCTCGTCAGGTAAAACCAGCTCCATGTGATGCCGGCTGGTCACGCAGGGGCTGAGAATAAATGTCGTATAGGGAACGTGGGGAGGGATGCAGCATCGCACTGGGCGCATCCTGCTGCAAGGGTGCTAGATCTGTCAGATTAAACCAGTGATATTACTGTACTGTGGTGTCTAAGGACACCAAGGAGAGAAGGTTAACAGTAACGTCTTGTGTTAGACTACTGAAAAAGTTGCACAAAATTCAGCAGAGCTTGCAGCCACGCGACTTTTCTCCAGCCCGGACCCAGCGGTCAGTTGCAAACCCCCAGAGCAAGGGGGTGTTAGCAGGGGAAGCGATAATGCGAATATTTCCTAGGAGAAGAAAAGAGACCACGACTTACAGTTTGTGAAATATCATTTTTCCGAATCTGGAAACATTTTTGCTCAATTTTCCCTCTCTGACCTCAAAGCGCGTTGGGGAGGAGAATGACTGAAACCCATCACTTGTGAGAAGGAGCGAGTCAGTGGCCGGTTCGAGGATACTTTTGCAGATTTAAACCAGAAAGACGGTGAGATCATTTCATCCGAGCAGCTGCACAATTCAGGCCACAGAACACAAATTCTGCCCCCCAGCTCCATGACACACACACGGTCCTGAACTGAGGCTCCCGGGAAGGGGAAGCCACAATTCCCCTGGTTACTTCGTTTCTACGGTTAATCATCCTTGATATAATTTGTGTGCTAAGAATAGACTTTCTTTTATACCTTAGTGCCACTTCCAGCCCACGAGAGCATACTGTGTCTTCCTTTTTTTTAAAAAAATAGCTATATCTGAAGGGACCCGATATCCCTACTAACCTGCAAAAGTCAGGCAGGCCCCTAAGAAAGAAGCATTTACAGCTTTATTTTAGCACCGAACCAATGAAGTCGCAAGAAGGGGTGTAATTTAATTGCGTGATGTGCGAGGGCAAAGCTTGCGGAAGGCTTGCCCTTGGATTTCAAACGGTAATTGCTCTGCACTGAATTTAAAACAGGAGATGAAAAGGGAAAGCGCGTCTGGTCGCGCTCCGACCGCTTCACCTGCCTGGTGGCCAGAGCGGGAGGTCAGGGGATGCTGCAGCGGGAGCTCGGGCCAACAACTGAACTCGGACTCTTTAAAATGAGGGAAGGAGCTTGTTCTCTCTGCTCAAGTGGCCAAGAAAACCTGCTGGGCACCGCCCAGCTGTAGGTTTTCTAAAAAATCACCTTCCTGTCTGAAATGCGCACTTTTCATAGAATCATATTATCGTTTAGGTTGGAAGAGACCCTCAGGATCGTCAAGTCCAACCGTTCCCCCACCCCTGGCACTGCCCCATGTCCCTGAAAACCTCATCTCTGTCTGTCCAACCCCTCCGGGGATGGTGACTCCAGCACTGCCCTGGGCAGCCTGTTCCACCGCTTCACAACCTTTCCAGGAAGATTTTTTGCCTCGCATCCAATCTGAACCATCCCTAGAAATTTCTTAGACCGTCCCTTCTGACTTTGGGACAAACTTCCCGGCTGGGTGCCAGCTTCCCACTGAACTAAGCCCAATTTAAAAAGAACTCTACTACGAGCAGTGTGAGTACTGAACCACCTGTTAGGAGGCGAGGTGATGAGGAAGGGGCCGCTGGCTGACCCCTCACCCCTCAGCAGCCACCTCGGTGTCACCACCAGCCCTACGTCCTCGTGTCCCGGCAATGAGCGTGTCCTCCTGTTTCTCTCCTGGGTGACGGGCCGCACGGAGCCCGTCCGCAGGGACCGGGTTAGTGCGATGCCAAGCAGAGCAGAAGTCAGCAGGACCCAACGGGGTGTCCGGCAAAACCCCACTGGTCACCCCGCGCTTTCAGCTTTAGGAGGTTCCTTTTTGGCACATGCTGCTTTGGAGCCGCAAGCTTCATCAGGCACCCTCGAGAGCAACGAGGCGAGGGGGGAAACAGCCCGGCCAAGGGAGCGAGACCTGCCTGGAAGAGTGGAAGAGGGAGGCGAGATGAGCCGGAGGGAAAGCAGCTACAGCTCCTCGGATTCGGAGGGTTTGGCAGGCAGAGAAAGTCTGGCTACGACCCGGGTCAGAGCCCTGTTTTCAGCCAGGAGTTGCTCATTCATCTGCCTCAGAGTGTGAATCTGTTTGAGCTGGTGGAGATTCTGCAGAGAGTGAGTGGACAGAAAAATACAGAGAAAACAACACCACGAAGACAAAAGGGCACAGAAACGTGAATTTAGTCCACAAGCAGTAAAAGAAAGAAAAGAGAATAAAAGAACAATTAGTAGCAGTGAGTGCTGGGTGGGCAGCAGCTCAGATGTGGATGGGGAAAGCCTTGCAACACACTGAGGATGCTTTGGGAAACACCCCTGTCTCCAGGGGCCCCCAAAGCCTTTAAAAAGGTCCAATAAAGGGATTTCCCAGCACAAAGCAGGACAGTCTCTTGCAGGTTATACTCCAGTTCACCCAGTGAGCACCAGCAGCACACAGCCCCTGGACTTGGGAACTACTGTGAGAAGCATCACCATTGACTTACCACCTACGCAGGCTTTGAAAACACTGCTGGCAACCGAGAATTGCCTTAAAACTCCTTTTCTTCATGTATTTCTAAAAGCTAAACAGGTCTCGTGTAGCAAAGAGCGATCAGAGTTTCACGGGACGTCTCATCCCTGCGGAACCGGGATGATGGGGCTGCTTGGGCTTCGGTCCTGCCAAAGGGTCTGGGGCGTCTGTGGGTATTTCAGCCCTGCCCAGATTCAACTCTGCTCTGTCCCGGGGCTCAATTTATTTCTGAGCTCTCAGAGGTGAGAAGTCAGAACCTTAAACCACTCATTTGAACTCGAGGCGTTCGAACGACAGCATCTGACACGGGAGGCAGGGGAAGACGCGGCGTTCCGGGTTACGAAAGAAACAAGGGGGCAAAGGACGGTGCAGAAATGGAGCCCCAAAGCTGGGGCTGGCACAGGTACAGCGGCCACGGGCAGACACAGAACATAAAAGCAAAACGGGAAAACGGTAAAAGCCATGCAGACATCAGCATTTCTGCAAGGATGTTTTTCCCAGAGATGCTAAAGAGAAACCATGTGCTGGACATTGACGCCAAGCGTGGGCACCAGGGCGTGCTGAGGGCTGTGGAGCTGCGTCTGTCCCTCCTTCCACCCGACGGCTCATCGGGCGGCGGGGCCATGAGGACAAGAAATCGTGGAGGGAGCACAGACACGGCGCAGGGGAAACGCAGAAGGGAAATATCCGCCAGAAGAGTAGTGCTAAGTTCAAGGGAAAAAATCCCAGCCCAGAACCAAAGCAGCTCCGCAAACCAATGTGCTCGTCCCCATGTTCTTGTGCTTGTGAGCTTGCAGCGGCAGGGAGGGGAGCGAGGGAAGGGTTTGCAGGGATGGGGATTCCTGTCTGCCATTTAATCAGCAGAAAGCACCCAAAGGGAGGTCACTCCATCCTTAACCAGGGCAGCCTGGGCAAATCTTCTGTGACACAAAGAACTTGCATGAACTTCCAGCCAACTTGCATGACACGGAGCTGGCTGCGGTTCGCAAGGAACCTGCTGCATCCCAGGACCTTTTGTCCAAGGGCTCATTCCTGTATGAAAGAGAAATACTTTGTGTAGCCTCCATGCATCAGCTTGATTCTAGCAAGCAAAAAGCACTACCTCTGCTCCCTGGAGAGGAAACAAGATACCTTGTCCAAAAGCTTTGCAAAACCCATGGACACCAGGCTGGGGAGTGCAGGGAGCAGTAGAGGATGGGGCCTGAGCCCCTCCAAGGGCATCAAACCCACAAAGCAGCTCCTGCTGCTTGGACCAGGCCAAGGAAATCCTGGCACCAGATTAAATCAGTAGGTCCTGCGGCCAACAAACCGCAGGAGAGCTGAGGGGAGACCTGGGCAGAGAGATCGCTCACCCCAAATCGCAGCTTCTGTCCATCGCTTAACCCGCCCGAGCCGTGGCAACTCCTCCTGCGCTCGGTGAGGACAGACAGACGGACATCACGCGTCTGTCCTGTGATAAATCCCACCCGGGAGCTGCCAGAGGCTGGTTCATACTGGAAGAGCCATTTCTTTGGGTGGTACCACGGATAATAGATATCCTGTTTTATCACAGGGAACGCAGCCGAGCATCTGGCTGGCAGAAAACGTCAAACATATGGAAAATGAGGTGTCATGCTACGCAAGATGGGAGGGATTGTGATTGTTTTAGAGACCACCTTTATTTTTCCACACCAGTCTAGCACGAAACCTCGGCACGGCATGGTCAGAGGCAGCTCAGCCTCAGCACGCTGCCACGGCCGATAAAAAGGCTCACTTATGTAAAAACATGTGTGCTGCAGGTAGGACAGGCTTCTATTTACCCACGAAACCCCGCAAAGGCCAGGAAGCTGGGACTGAAGCCAAGGGCAAAGACCAGAATCTGGACGATACCGCTGTGATTGCTTATCACTCTGCTTGATACCTGGCTTACCGAAAGCAGGTTTCTCAGTTCAGCTGTACCTGCTTCAATTAAAGGATTTTGTGCCTGCAACACTAGAGGAAATAAAAACGCCCAGAGCATGCACAATATACAAAGCCAGGAGGTGCGGTGCTGCTACGGAATAAAGCAGCTTCTGTGACCTTCAAGAAAAATTGCTGTGTTAAGTTGGAACCTCAGGCACTTGGCGTTGAATTCAGCTCAGTGCAAATGCTCGTTTTCTTTCTCCTTCTTCAGCCAAGTTGCTTTATCTCCAGTCAAATTCTGCATTCGCTTAGGAAAATGCTGGTACTGCTCTGCGACCTTCGCAAGAGCCGGTCTGCAGGAGCAGCTCTGGCACCAGAGTTCATCCCGCTCCTCTCCGTCCCTTGATTGCTTCGTTAGCAGGGGTTAAGGTCATGAAAGGAACAAAGCTTGTTACCTCGAGCGCAGCCTGAAGTATAAAGCGTGTTTGCTTGTCCCCCCTTGCTGCTCTGCACCTTAAAGGAAACTGGTGAAGTTGCTTAAGTCACTTATTCCTTCTAATTCTGCTCGACATCTTTTCAACCAGAGCAAGAATCAGGAATGAAAGTCTAAACAGAATTAATAGATGTCTTTTCCTGGCTTGACTTGGGCGCTTGGGATGAACTCGGGTGCTCTGCGGACGTTATCGCAAGGTTACCCCGTTCTAGGGCCGACTCTCCTGCTTCAAGGCGCGATGGGAGTGAACATGGAAAGCGCTTCTCCAGTTCAACGCTTCTGTCTTCAGAGATTTTATACTCCTTGTCATTGAGTGGCTGTCAAAACAGACACGTCGCAGCGCACACGGGTACTCACCCCACGATCGAGGTTTTGCAAAAAACTTGTGGAAACGTAGTAGAACCTCAGAAGAGATATTTTCCAATCCTATGGATATTTATTCTACTACCTCAAGGCCACTTTGGTTGTTCAATGCAGCAGAGAACAAAGGGTAAGCACCTCTCTTGAGGACCCAACAGCTCATTTTCGGTTAGACCACCAGCTGCTTTAGCTCACATCGATCAGGGCATTATGAGACCATGTCAAACTTCTCGCAGTGCTTCTCATTTTCCACCACCTTGGTTTCCACCATTCTGCAGCTCCAGACAACCCGAACCAGAGGCTGTGTCCAACAGTTCCTATGGGCACCCCCCTTTATGAATCACTTTCCGAACCAATATAAATGTTTCAAAACCAACAGGCCGCTAGAGGACACCAATTTGGCTTTTTACTCCATGGACCGAGCTGGTTTGCGGAGTGATCTGCAGAGCTGGAGAAACAACACAAACTGCTACTGTCTGCGTTTTCTCTTGAAGGCCACATTTCTGGAATTACAGGAAGGTCTCAAGCTGACAGGTCCTTCCAAAGATGTGTGCTTGGTAAATATATGAAGTTTCAAATAGAAACCTAAGGTTGGAACCTCCTCCAAGGTGGCAGGAGATCGTTTCCATCAGCGCGCCGTGCTGGGGGAGCTCCCAGCTCTCAGGTGGGTCATTCCGTCCTTCTTCACGTAGCTTGGTCCCACCTGGGTCATGCTGAAAGCGAATGAAAGCGCAGGGTGCAGAGCAAAAGGGCGGCATTCTGTGAACACGAGCGTTAAAACATAGCGTAAACCGATGGAACGCTGCAAAACCGGTGTGAAGTCTGGGGCGTACCCGGGTGGCAAACCTGCAAAACCGCATCCTGCTCCGTAGCGACGTCTGGTGACAGCAAGCCATGCCGCACATCTCATCGGGAAGCAAATTCCCCTTTGCTGAAATCTATTCCAGGCCGACTCACTGACCCAGCCTCCCAGTAACATGCTTTAGGGAGGGAGGACAGAAATACAACCGCTCTGTGTTTTTTGCTGGCTCGTGTGCGTGATCTGAAAAGCCAGTTTTGTCTTCTTACCCATCCGGAGAGAACCGCAGCGGCTTAACGGGGGCTGCAGGCTACTCAGAGCACACGGGATCGGCACACTGCAACTCAGCGACGCCACAAAAGGTTAGTTTTGGAAAGCAGGTAGGGAGAACGGCTTTCACCGTTCTCGGATCAAACAGCATAACAAATTAAACATATGGTGCAATCAGATGAATGACAATAGGACAGTTTTATTAGTATTTCGTGTTTGGCCATTAAAGTAATTTCTGACCGCATAAAGGAACACACGTCCCATCCCATGTACACCTTTAATACCCTACTACGGGGTGACAATCCCAAAAGACATTAACACAAAGCACTAAACCCGGAATAGACAGAGTGAACACAGTATTTCCTACCTTCATCTCCTCTTCCATTTCTGAGAGTTTCCGCTCCAGGGCTCGCTTCTCCTGTTTACAAGGATTCAAAATAAAGATGATCACTAGGATTTAGAAGAAAATTTACAGCACGTCTTCTTAAAAAAAAAAAAAGACTCTTGTGTCTCTGTAGGGGCGTTCACTGAAAAGCATCTCAATGCGACACACAGGTTAGAAGAAGCGGTAATGGCCATCAGCTGAGGCAGGGAAGCTTCTGAGTAGATATAGGGAAAAACAAATCACGTAGCTTACTGCCATGAATCTGACTGCTCAGTTAAGAGCATTCAAACATTCAGATTTCAAGTATCAACACCCAGCTAGTGTTTTGCCTTGTTTCCCCCCGCCACCCCAAAACAGTCTCTATTTATTTATAAGGATCCAGAATATTTTAAAGCATCATGGACCAACCGTCTCTTAGCACGACACAAGTCGTTGGTCTGCAGCTTCTGATAACATAAGAAAGAAATCAGAACTAAGATGATTTGCAAAAAGAGCAGAAAACTCTCAGACATCGAAAAGGTCAGAACACAATTATCACTGTGAACTGCTCCACAAGGCAAAAATACAACTTATCTTTTAATAAACTCTTTCTCTCAAGAAATTACTATGCCCTGTAGAGCAACACAAGGCAAAGATTGCGACTCAGAAGAAAGCAGAGACACTTACCCTTTTCTCCATCTCCAACATGCTGGACCGGTCAGAAGTTTTCTCCTGTTTCTGCTATGTAAAATAAAAATAGAAAGTGATTAAAACTGAGAGGCATGCATAGGATGCTGCACAAAAGCCTACAGACACACTTGCCCAGAGAAGAAACAGTCTTTACAGAATCGCTCACGCTTATTTCTGGGAAAAATATCAGTCTCCTATGCAGCACCTTCCCTCCCAAGAGCTAAATCCTGTCCCAGGCTGGAACACACGCTGGTTTGTCATGGGCCGGTGCTCAGTTTCTCCAGCCTAGGAGCCGCTTTTTTCCCTTACCTGGGCTGCTTTTTCCAACTTGGATTTGATGTCGGCCAACTCCAGCTGGGCTTCTTGCAGTTTTGTCTTCAGCTTTTGATTTTCGGCCAGGGCGCTTTCATACAACTGCAATGTGAAACAAAGGATTCCAATGAGCCGGGCTGCTCCGCTCCGAGCAGACGCGGCCGCGAGAACAAGGGCAAACACAACCGGTCTGGATGCTTTACTTGCCTTTTCATCATTCATATGAAATAAGAAAGCAGCTGTTTAATTTTGTAGGGTGTTTAAACGCAGCCGAGAGGCAAAGAAAAGGGATGTTTTTAATTTAAGTAAGCCGCCAAGCATGATAAAGTATGAAGTTACATATGCTGGGTGTATCTGAACCTGTGATTGTTGCGCTCCCCAACACCACACACCATGGTTTCTCTTGTGTGCTTTTAGTTTGCAGAGGAGGAGAAAAGAGGACAATTTGAGACCCCTCCAAAATGGATTTTTTCCCTTCACGTCCTTCAAACCAGCAGAATTTCCATCCCTCCAGGACGCGTTCATGAAGAGCGGGGCGCTGCGTACCGTGCGAGGCTTTTCAGCGTTATACTCATTTCAGAATTAATGTCACCTTAATCTGTTCCCCTTTCTGGGCATTGACACTAGATGTGCACGGCGCGTTATTACCGCCTTTCACAGATCACACTGAAACTTTCAGAGATTATAGGACAAATAATGCCACAATGTTATAGCAGCAAAAGTAATTCCGTGGGGCTGTGCATGCTTGGGCCACGCTGGTGTGTTCAACAGCGTTTTTCCTGCTCCTTCCAAATCCCTCCCCATGTTTCTCCAGCCTGGCTCCTCAATCTCCCCCCAGATATCGGACTTTGCACCGTGTCCGTTCACCCCTCGCCCTTCTTCCGACCCTCTGAAGGGCTGATGCATTTGAAAAAGCCTGGTGTGACTTCCAAAAGCAATGCAGACAGAGAAAATGAAATATCCTTTCCTTTCCTTTCCTTTCCTTTCCTTTCCTTTCCTTTCCTT